>VZSV01000320.1:127753-149851 GCA_013398735.1 Nothocercus julius
CTTGGGTGCAGAATGGGGCGGTTTGGGTGCAGAATGGGGCAGTTTGGGTGGTTTGGGTGCAGAATGGGGCAGTTTGGGGGTGCGGGGGGGGAGATGCCTCGGGGGGGCAGCCCCTTCCCCGGTGCGGAGGGGACCCCGTCGGGAGCCTCGCGCCCGCAGTGACCCCTGGTTTGTGTCCCCCCTGATCCCCCCCCCAGCCACCGCACTGGGGGGGTCCCCCCAACGTGGGGGGCGCCAGGTCTGGCTGGGCCCTCCGAGGCCTCCGCGGTGCCGCCGTCCCCGTCTCCCCACCGCAGTCCCTCCGGAGCAGCTGCTCTCAGGGGACTCCCCGTGTCACCCTGGCACGTGGAGCGTCTGCACCCCCCTTGTGTCACCCACGCGTGTCACCCACGGGGATGTGACACCTCCGCAGCCTTTGGCCTTGTAGCCCGCGTTGCACTCGGATCCTCCTTGCTCGGCCTGTGCTGCTGGGATGGGACGAGGCGTCTGGTTCCTCGGTGACTTCCCGCAGCATCTCCCTGCGCACTGGGGTGAGCGAATTCCACAGACCAAACCCCTTCCCGGCTCCCGAGGCAAAGCTGGAGCCTGGAGCGCGGCGGGGTCCTCCCTGGCTGCCTCTCCCTTGTGCAGCCCCAGGGCCCCCTCCCCGGGGAGGTCACACGTCTTCAAAACGTGGAAGAGGGAGTCGCGCTGGGGCCCGGAGGCCCCGTCGGCACCGCGGCCCTGCCGTGGGCTCCGTCATGCGGATCCTCCCGGAGACTTCGCGGTGGGCAGAGATGCTCCGCCGGCCGAGCCGGTCCCGGGAGCACCCAGCGTGTACGAAGAGCCAACATCTGCAGGGCTCTCTCTAACAGCCTCTTATGTTCTTCGTGTACGTCGTCGCTGCTTTTAAAATGAGCTGTTGTCAACGAGCTGGGCAGGCTGGATCCAGCAGCGTTTAAAGAAGCAGCTGCTTGTCCACCTGCTCTCACACCCTGTGATTCCTCCTGTCTCTGCTCCCTGCGGATGGCCAGCAAGTTATAAGGGAAACTCCAGCCCTAGTAATCTGAAATGGCCCAAAATCCGGGGTGCCGATATGGGGGTGTCTTGCTGTGACACAGAGGGTGGTTAACTCACAGCTTTCCTGGGCCCTGTGCAGTTCCTCTCCTGGCTCCCCTGCACTCCAGGCTCGTTCCAATGGAAGGCGTTTCCCTATTGGATAACGCGGCCTTGTAGAGGGCCGTAGGGCACCCTAAAGGACGCTCTGCCCTTTGGTGTCGCGGAACACGGTTGTGCTGGTGGACCCAAAGGGCTTCTCCTGGCTCGGCCGGGTGAGCAGGGGCTCCCGGCGGAAATCCAAAGCTTTCCTGCTGGTAGAAGTGGCTCCACCGGAGGAGACTGTGCTGGCCTGGGCCTTTGGGATGACTGTCCTGCAAAAGCCTTAATTTGCCCCGGGTGGAGGGTGACTGGCACGAGGCTCATGCTTGGAAAATGACTGGCTCTGTTTCCAGGCCCTGAGTCACCGGCTGACGCCGGGGCTGGTCGCTCTTTTCCATTCACAAAGCGTGAGCGGTGACCTGTCCTTTATTTATAACCTGGGAAACGCCGCGTGTCGGGGGCTGGAGGAGCCGGGCGTCAGCCACGAGTGGGGCAGGTCTCGGCCTCTGCTCACCTCCATCTGCTTTTACCAAGCGTCTCCCAAAGACCCGGCGGATCTGTAGCCTCCTGCTGGACCCGCCGCTGCCCCCGCGCCAGGGACTGAGCTCTCCTTCGGTAGGTGACCACCCGAGCCCGCTCGCCGCTTTATTTCCTCCCACTTTTTGTTCGTCTGCTCTGGGCTGAGCGCGCAGCCCTCGCGCTCGGGAGCATTGGGCAGCGATGGGGGCTCCTGCCGCTGGGGTCTTGGTCTCTGTGCTCACAGTCTGTTCCACGTCTCGGTGTTTTGGGGTGGAAAAGCGGTGTAGGTGGCTCTTCAGGGACAGGCTGGAGGTCCCTCTGCTCCCGCCTGCTGCCTTTAGGGCCCTTGTGTCAGCCAGCGCTGCCGATCCAGCTTCCCTGGGCTCCGCTGAAGACTGGAATCCGCCTCGGAGCGGCTGCTGTGGCGCGGTCCTCGGGCTCCTTGTTCAGGAAAAGGCCATCCCAACTGGAGCGGGATGGTTTGCTGAGGGAGATCCCAGCGCTGGAAGAAGCTGGTTGGGCTGCTCGGGATGGGGACGTAGGGTCCCTGCGAGCAGCGGGAGGCGACACTTGTGCCCTGCGTCTCCCTCCTGGACGTGCTGGTAACGGGGCTCGGGTTTTGGAGAATTCCTCCTTTGGGAGGAGGTCCCAGCTTGGGAAGCACTCGCTGTCCGTCTGGACCCCTGAAGAGGTTCAGGTGTTTCCTGGCCTTGGAGTCTCCACCACATTCCTTGGACTCCAGGCCTACGTGGCTGGAGAAGGTTGGGAAGGGCCTCAGCTCCCAGCCATAGCATGGGGGTGTTGTAGGCAGCTCCACCGCTCCCCGCGTGGCTGTGGGGACGAGCAGCGCGATGCTGCTGTGGAACAAATGCCAACCCCCCGGCAAGTTCCCGGCACCTGCCTGCAAATCCTGTAAAGCAGGACAGGTCACTGCAAAAACAGCGTCCTCGCCTGCCACCCTTGCAGAGCTGTGAGGGCAAAGACCACTGGGGAACACCATGGTGGCCAACGCCAAGAGCAAGTGGGTGGCAGGCGCAGTCCTGCAGTCGAAACGCGGCTCCGTCGCTCTGGCATCGGGAACGTCCTGTGCCCGAAGGTGGCGACTTCCACCTGGAGCAGGGTGGCGGTGGCTTTTGCACCCTGTTTTTGTGCAGGGTGAGGTGTCTGCTCCGTAGGATGTAAACGGGAGGCGATGGGGCTGGTGGCAGGGCGGGAAGAGCCTGTGTAGCTGGATGCTGGTCGGATCATTGATACGTTAGTGCGGCACAGGGCCGGAGTGGAGGTGGCTCCCTGTGGTCCCCATCTCCTGCTGCTGTCACCTGGGTGTCCCTTCGGCACCCTCTCTCCTTGCTGAAACCCCTGGCAGGCGCTTGAGCTTCTGAGCCAGAGGTTCATGTTCCTGTAATCACTGCGTTCCTCTTTCCTATGTTGCAATCAAAAGAGGGGAAATCTTATGACAAGTAGAGGCAAAACCAGTTTCCTTTTGTATGAAATTGCTCGTGAACCCAGAACATGCTGAGGATCAACCCAGACTGTCACTGAGGAGCTCTCGACCTGCCCAAGGTTGCTGCAAGCAGGACCGGCACAGCCCAGGTCGGTGCGGGGTGTCCGTGGGCTGCTCTGAACTTGGGCTGCGCTGAGTCGGGGAGTTGCTGGTGCTGGAATTGCTCTCCAGCTCTTTTAATCTCCAGCACGGTTTGTGTCTGAGTCGGGATGCAGCCCTGGGCTGGGGGCTCTGCCGGACGTCCCGCAAGAACTGGGCTGGGAGGCTGAATCCAGGAGATGGAGGCCCCTTGTTCTCTGCAAACACCCTCCTGCTGCAGAGAAACACCCTGCCGGGTGCCCATCTCACCCAAGTTCCCTGCGCCGGTTTCTCTGGTCTACGAGGAGTGGCCGCAATGGAGCAGCCCCGTTGCCCGTGTGCCCGAGAGGGGGGAGATCCCGTGTGGTGGAACGTCTGCTGCTGAACGCAGCGATTCGCGACCTTGCGGAGAAGCTTTAATGCTCTCCGGACCCTTCCTGCCTGGGTTCCCCACGCAGCTCTGCCAGCCGCGGGCGTCCAGGCCGCCCCTAAGTGCATTGGGCAGCGGCATCGCAGAGCCGAGGTGGGGAGGCTGCTGCCACACAGGCCTGGGGTCCTTCCACTTGCGCCACTGCAGCAGCGACGTCGTCCACGCGTTTCGCTCCCGTCCTTCAGAGCCTCTTGCTCAACACGTGTTGTTTCGGTGTCCGTGCTCCATGCCCAGCACCTTGTCCTTGCAGGCAAGGCAGAAACCGAAGGCAACATCCCTGGGCCTGCACGTCTCCCTGCTGGCTCCGCCAGACCTCAGTCTGCGTCTCAAGCTGCTTGTGGGCAGCCCGCGAGGGTTAATTACTCTCCCGGTCGCGCTCTGTCGGCCACGCTCTGTTTTGTCTGAAACTCTGCAACGACTTGCGAAGCCTCTTGCCTTTCGGTGTGGTCTGGGGTGGGTCCCGACTTGAACTGGGCAGCAACCTGGCCCTGAGCGCTTCAAAACCATCTAGGGAGGCGATCTGCGTGACTCCAGGTGCCCTTCGCATGGCGGGTGAGTTATATGTAAGCCCAAAAGATGCTGAGAGCTCAAACCTCCTTCTCCCTGTGCCCAAGGTGACATGTGAACGTGGCGCTGGGAGTGGGGACCCGCCGAAGCTGAGATGCATTCCAGCCACGCAGAGGACCCCAAAGAAGTCATCCAGGTGAGTGAAACCCACCGGCCTTCTCCAGCAGCGCAGGTTGTTCATGATCTGGCTCCGGCTGCCGGCAGGGAGCGGGTGCCAGAGGCGGTAGGACCTGTCCATGGTGCGAGCTCGCATTGGGATAGTTCATACGGACAAAGGGGGGATAGGGCCTCCTGGCAAAGGGCGTCCTTGGATCCCTTCTGTAATGTGTGTGGTTGCTCGAGAGAGTCAAAACACCAGCAGTGGGTGGCCAGGAGTTAAATCAGCCCCTACATGGGCTTGTGCCCGTGTGACAGGATCCAGGGAAGGTGCCAGCGTGGCACCTGGCCAGGGAGCCTCGCTGCTGAAGGCGCTTTGGGTTCCCCTCCCGCTGCCGGGAGCATCGACACGTTGCACGAAGGAGCTTCCAGCGCTGCGGCGGAGGCTGCGCCTGTAGCTCATCCCACAGCAGGGTTTCTCATGTGCCGCACATGAAATCGTCCACTCTCTTTGATCCCACCGGCCGCGGTCGCCACTCGCGCGAGCGGATCTGCAGGACAACAGGGAGGCAGCCCCCGTTGCAGGGGGTGTCCACAGTACAGGCAGGGATAAAACCCGGCCTCCCCGCCTGCTACCCTGCAGCTGAGCTGCTCTCAATCTTATTTAGATGCATTTCCTTTGCCGAAAAAAAGAATTCAGGCTGGAAATTGAATATGGGCTGTCTGCAGCCAGGAAAAAGCAGAGAAAGCATTTCAGAAAGTGTTTTTGAGCATAAAGAGCATCTGTATGGTGCACACAGGGAACATGAGTACACAGGCACTGTCCTAACACGGACCCTAAGCAAGAGGGATGGGGCCTGATCTCCCTCTGCTGCCGTCCTTTAACGCCCTACCTTAAAACCCAGCCTGAACCAAAGCCTCCCCAGGCCCCTTCGTTACTCCATCAGAACGACTGGTGCCTTTCAGCAAAAGCTTTCAATGCTGTGTGATTGATGCTGACGCATGAGGTGTTTGATACGGTCCCTGCTGAATTTGCAGTGTTTGCCAAATGTCTGCTGGGGAGCTCGGCTTTCCTTTTGAATAACATTGATTGAGACATCTGGGCTGAGCAGCAGTAAGAAACCTTCTCCACTAGCGTAAAGGAATTAAATTCACTGAATTAACTTCTTTTTGACTCTGGTGTAAGAGAGAGGGAAGTGAAACCCTTGGAATGCCGTATGCCCACATTACGGCTTCAAAGCCTGCAAGGGCTCCTGGAGCAGAGCTGCTAACGGGGAGCAGGAACATCTGCGTCTGTGTTTTTTGGGGGCCCGTGCCCGTCGGTTAGTGGATGCGGACGGGCTGCCCGGGCGACGTCGATCCGTCTGCATCCCGCTAGCAGGGCGCGCTCGCGCTGGTGCACGTTGCTCTGCTTGCATGAACTCGAGTTGCATCCCGGCCTTTATGAAGGGTGACCTCGTTAGCATTTCTCGTTTGTCACACATCCTTATGTAACCCATTTGTTTCCCCCAAGCAAGCGCCTGGAAAGAATTGTGTTCTGCTTTCCTTTTCTCCCCACCGTCGTGAGCAATTTGCTGCATACAGAGGAAGTGCTGCACACTCGAAACGCAGCCCTGTAAACGCGGTGGGCCCTGAAACACGTGCAAAAGGAAGCGATATTTGCATAAATTACTCATTAAAAGAAGCGAAGCGAGCTGTGATGCCTAAGAGCAGGAGTGCCCAGCTTGACGGGTTCGGAGGCGATGCCCTGAAGCTGCCGCGCGGGGCACACTGTTGAGGCAGGAGCCGAGGAGGCTGAGCCTCGCCGGCCGGAGGCCAAGGTGTCCACAGTCGCCCCTAATCCTCCTCTTTGTAACACTCTCCTCTTGCAGCTGATCAAGAAGCAGCTGGTGAGTTCCATCAAGGCGTTGCAGAAGCAGTATGTGACCTCGGATGCCGTTGTGACCAGCGACGATGGGAACGCGAACACCCTGTGCAGCGCCCTGGAGGCCGTCTTCGTGCACGGGCTGAAGGCAAAGCACATAAAGGCAGAGGCCGGAGGGAAAGGGAAGAAGGCAGGAGGCCGGGAGCCCCTTCCCCAGCCCGTCTTCTGGGGGCTGCTGAAGAGCATCACGCACCGGTGAGTGACTGTCCCCGCAAAAGGTGTCTGTGCGCTCAGGCACCAAGGGGTACAAGAAGCCGCAAAATTCAGGGAATGACAAACAGGAGAATAGCTGCACCCTGAGATCTGTCGTGGCCTCTCCCAACCACAATCTGGTGGGGCCAGATGGCCCTGCTGGGTGTCTTAGTGGACAGGGAAGACAGTGGGCAACGTATGTAGGAGCGGCAGTGCAAGGCACCCGGTGTACCAGCTCTGTCCCTCTAAGCATGCACAAGGAATGGAGGGGCAAAGTCCATCCATGACACCACGCTCTGCCTGCACACGGCTCCTTTCTTATTTATTTTTGGGTGCCAGATCATTTCCTGGGACACAATCTCCCTCATGGTACTGAGGGTGACCATGCTGGTCTAGAGCAGTGGTGGGTTATGGGATTGCAAGGTGCACGGTCTGGACTCTGTTCAGACGTTTATCTGCTGGGGATGGGTTTTCATTTCTCTACATGTGAAACCGGAAAAACAACACTGACTTTATCTCTGAACTCGGTGGGTTCTCGTGTGTAACTGTCGTGATTTGCTGCATTTTTGGAACCACTCCCTGCACAGTTTTTCCACACCAAATCCCAGCCAACAATAGGTTTGAAAGCCTCGTTCAAATCCAACTCCACCAGCAGCCCCTGAATTATGGAAAAGTGGATGAAAATGACTGATGTGCTTTGGGGGATGTTTTTGTACTCTTTTTTTCTTTTTTTTTTCTTCTTTTGTCTTCATTTTGAGACAGGTTTAAAAATTTTCACAACTTTTGCTCTGATTTTTATAAAAAGTGCAGCCTCAACTACTGAGAAATGACCTGTGGCTAGAGGGCTTAGCACGCATGTGTTAGATTTTTGGGAAAAGTACTTGAAATCAGTGTGTTCGGGTTAGTCAAGTTGCTTAACCTGACCCACACCTTGTGATTGTTTTTTTGGCTCCTTGACTATTTTCACTGTGTTTCAGTCGATGGAAAATTTGAAGCTTAGGATGGAGATGTTTTGCTCTGAATGAGTATCCAGGTGGTCTGTGCCCTGTCGCTGCACGGAGACATCGGGAATTGCCCCCGTGTTCCCTTCCTCGGGCTGGGGCGAGCGGTGCCCAGAGACGTCTCCGGACAGAGAGCAGCAGTGCAGACGCTCCTGAGGATGTCTGGGGTCACAGCCAAAATACTGAGGCTTGGAGCACCCAGGAGTTCATTTTTTTCTCCATGGGAAACCACATTTTCCACAGAGGAGAGCTTTCCCAAAGCCTGTTTTGACCTGACTAAAGCAGAGCAGTCTGGACGGTTCCTCATTTCTAAGCGACATGTGTAGCCTAAGGGACTGCAGTGAGCAGCTGCACCCTGGGGACCAAGGAGCGTCAGGTGGGCAGCATTTTGGGTGCTTCTCCTCGCACCGTGCCCTGTTTTCTGGCTGTCTCCACGCTCAGGTTGAGCCATTGGGTTGTGTAACCTGTGCTCTGCTGGAGGGGGTGGCCCTTGGGTACGCCGTGATGATGTGGAAATAGCTCCTTACCTTCTCTCCTCTTCTTTTTTCCTTCCCCAGCAATATTGTTTCAGAGCTGGAACAGTTGATTTTCATCAACACGGACGTTGGCCGCTGCCGGGCCTGGCTGAGGCTGGCGCTGAACGACGGCCTCGTGGAGTGTTACCTGCAGCTGCTGTTCCGGGAGCGATCCCGGCTGCCTGAGTATTACCAGTCCACTGCTCTGCTCTTAGATGCCGAAGAGTGCGAGTTCCTCCTTAGCTACTTGCAGGGCTTAACATCCTTGACCTTTGAGCTGTCTTATAAATCAGCAGTTTTGAATGAGTGGACTATCACCCCGCTGTCCCTCTCCGGACTATGTCCCATTTCGGAGCTGCTGGAGCCCCTGTCGTCCTCGGCATCGGAACCCCGGCGAAAGGCATCCCTGGGTTCCATCTCACAGTCTTCAGGCTCCGATGAGATCGAAATCCAGCCCTCCACCCTCCCCATGGGCAAGAGCAGCAACAAAATCAAGCTCACGTCGTCCTCGCTGAGCCTCAACACGACAAGCTCTTCCCAGCTCTCCTCCAGCCTCGGCTCCGACGGCATCCTGCAGCCTCCCTGCCCCAGGAGCCCCGAGAGGAGCGAGGAGCCGCTCTCCTGCGACTCCGACCTGGGCACGGCCGCTGCCGAGGACTTGGACAGATCGCTGCAAGAGTGAGTCTTGTCCCAAACCTGCTCCTTACGGTGGTTTGTAACCCTCTCCTGGGCTCCTCCTGTATTCTCCTTCTGTAAGCAGGAAAGATTTCTCCCTGTTTATGAGCACTTTTGCCTCCTGGAAAGAATCTGAAAGGTAAAAAAGAAGAAATGTCCTGCTGGTGCCAAGGAGAGAGAGTGTCTGACAGCAGAAGTGCCTGTCTGGCCTCTCTGCCAGGGGAGATACATCACGAAAATGCTGCTCCCTGGTTTTAGGAATGTAGCAGATCACTGGTATCTGCTTGAGGCTCTTCTGGGGCTTTCTGGGAGGGAAAAAAAAGGGTTTTGTCCTAGAAAAGAGTCATAATTTGCAGCTTGCCTGGATAATTCAAGGGAAGGGAGTTGTTAGTTTGTCATCCCCGTTACTGATTTCTGCAAAACGCTCGGCCTCTGAGGACAAGGATTTCCAGCAGGTTATATAAGCCCTAAGCAATCGGAAAGTCAATGTTTTGCCCATCACCGTAAAATATGAAGGTGCTGGCTAACCTGGCTCTGAATGAGTCTGGCCTTGGGGAGCCGTTTGGCAAACAGACCCTTCCCAATTTTGGTTTTAGAGAGGGCTGCGAACTTGTTGAGGACTGGGTTTATTTGCTGAGGAAAGGCCACTTTCAGCAGCGCTTGGCTTTGGAGATGCTATAGGGCAGAAGACGGCCAGAAAGGAGCAAATGTTTTTTTTTCAGTTTGCTACCAAAAAGTTTTGTTTTGCATTGATTTAAAACAGTGAGCGCCCAGAAGTTCACACAAAAGAAAACACTCGCTGTTTCCAGCTGACCAGGATATCAAAGGACTTTAAAACCATTTTCTTTCTGGCCATTTTAAAAAAGTAGAAGCAAATTTTAAAACAAACCCAGCATATTGAATGGAAAGGTTGAACAGAAATTTGAGACTTTCAAGTGAAACATTGCTTTTTCTGTAAATATATATATATATTTTTTACCAAAACCATCATCAGTCTCACCTCAAATTCATTAGGAGTTTTAGAGCATTTGAAACTGCAGTTTTGGGCAAGGTGATTATTTGTCCAGCTCTTCCCCCATGGTTTAGACCAGAGCTACAGTCTGTTCTTCCTCATTGATAACAACATTGTTCCTTACTTTTAGGATTTTTTATCTTATGAAAATCCCAGAGGGAACCTTCCTCGATTTGATTAAATTTGGTGATGGAAAGACTTTGCTTTGAATTTTATTGTGGGCTGCTTTAATTTGACCTAGCTGATAGCAAAGCAGGGGCATGGGAACAGCGTCTCATCTGGCCAGACTCCACTAATAATTGCACGTCACGGTTACAAAAACATTTGAAATTTGGCACGTGTTCTGCACTGGATACGTGTGGAGGGATCGTTCACTGGTTTGGAGCTGCCGGGGGATCCAGAGCTGTCCCTCGCTTACAGTAGTGACTCAGAAGCAAGTTAAAGCTTGTGTGTGTAGTGAGGAAATCCATAATTCGCAGGATCTTTTCCTGCTGGAGTGTCAGGTGGTGTTTCAGAGAGACAAGTGACTGTTGCCAGGCCCTGCGTCCCGGCTAAGGGAGCTGCGCTCAGTCCGGTCACTGTTTCTCTCCGCAGGGTCTTGTCCGAATTCAGCAGAGCCCAGCAGAGCCTGGTGCCCGCGGAGGGGCGGCTCGTGCCGGGGTCCTCGTCGCCGCAGCCCGACGGGCCCCGCGCGGCGCCGCAGAGCTCGGCCCGCTCCGAATCGCCCACCGACGCGGCTGCCCCGCACTCCTCCACTCGCGGAAGCGACGCTGCAAACGCCGGCGAGGTCCCCGCTGCTCCCTGCGACGTGGCCAGGAGCCTGGCCCGGCCCGAGCCGCGGGCCACCAGCGGGGCTGGTGCCCCGGCCAGGCGGCTCAGCAGTGCCAACCGCAGGGGTGGCAGCAGCGAGGAAGGCCAGGCCGCCCGCAGCCCCGCAGCTGATTTCCTCCTTTGTCCAGCATCAGGTTGCCCGGTAGGTGACACCTAAATGTCGCTGGCTCTGTGCTTGTTGACCAGGAGATGCGGTGAAAAATGAAGCTAAAACTGGTGTCTGATTCTGAGTAGACTCTGGGTTCTCTCTCCACTCATCTTCTGTGTTGCCTGGAGTCTCCCATCAAGCATTTTGGTACAAATGATGCATTAAGTGTTAAATTCACTACAAAAT
The DNA here is from genome assembly GCA_013398735.1 of Nothocercus julius. Lineage (NCBI taxonomy): Eukaryota > Metazoa > Chordata > Aves > Tinamiformes > Tinamidae > Nothocercus > Nothocercus julius. Next base: position 138,569 of record VZSV01000320.1, read on the forward strand.
AGTGATGCAAAGTGCTCTGTGCTCCGTACACACCTTCTTGGATCCTGGGAATTGTGTCCATGCAGCCAGCCTGGCAGGAATCAAGTCTAAGAAAAGATTCCGTGGCAAGAGAAATTCCCAAACTTTTGAAACCCCTTGGGGTAGCTCATTCCTTGCCCGGCCCTCATCACGAGCAGCTGCACTGGGAGCTTTTCTGTTTTATTAATGATAGCTGATGGGTGATGAGCTCTCACACAAATCTGACTTTAGGCTCTGTGTGAGCTGACAAAACAGCCAAACAGAGGAGATTGACACGAGCCAGGGCCAAGGGACTTTGCTCAGTTAATGACCCAGATGAGAGGAGCTGAAAACAAGGACTGGACAGGAAAAACAAAGCATTTTTTTTCAGAAAGAAAGATCCCCAAGACACATGTTGTCCCAAAGTAGGATGGCATTCATGGGTGCTTAGGTGAGCTTGAACTGCACTGAATTCCACCCATCATTGCCTGCGAAAGGGCAGGATCCACTTGCATTTGCTTTCAGGAAACTCTCCTTGAACAGTCCTGTCCTCTGTCTGACTCCGCCTTGTGACCGACTCATCTTTCAACCCTAGCGAGTTTAGTGCGTACTCGGTACCCCCCTCAAGAGCCTCTCTGTTTGCTCCTCCTCCTTTTGGCTCTCTCCCAGTTATCCTGTTTCCGCTGCTTCCTCCTGGAGTTGGACCAGTTTGACTAATCTATGTATAACATACGGTGTCAACAGGAAATTCCCTCCTGCTTTGGCATGACTCATGGAGCAACCTGCATTTGTGATCCGAGAGCAAACAGAGGCTCCCTATACTTTGGGAATCTCACTTGTCACCGGAGGGGTGGCAGTGACGGTGCCGCTGCAGTTTAGTTTGGAGTCACAATAAAGGGCGCCCTGGAAGCAGGAGAGGGAAGTGGAGCCGTTGCCGCTGGTGGGACTCAGCCCTGGAACGGCTGCTCCGTGCCCAGAGCGGCTGCTCCGTTTTGCAGCAGCCCTGAACACTGTTGTGTTTTGCTCCTGCTGTTTCTTGGGGAGCAAAGACATTGCAAGGAATGTGCTCCTTTTTCTGAGCCGTTCTATGATTTTAGTGAGAAGGAAGCAATTAATATATATTTTTGGATTTAAAGTCACACCAGTTCTTTGCAGTATATCCCAGGAGTGCATTTGGCCCTGCAGTGGCAGTTAAAGGATACTCTAAATTGCACTTGACTGTATTTTAACATGGTCAGAAAGTGATTTGCCTGGAGAGGGGAACCACACAGTGATTTTGCTTGGCAAGACGTTGGGCAGATCTTTTCCTTGGAGCTCTGTAGGGCTCCTTGAGAGCTTGGCAACTTTGCCAGCTGCAAACACCGTCTCTTTCAGCGTTTCTTTATTGGAGAAATCAGTGTCTGTGCGCAGTGTGGGGAGGGCAGTGGAAGTGGTGATGAAGACCTCCCAGCACGAGGCAGCCGCTGCATCACAGCGTGAGGACACCCTGTGGTTGGCCTCTCTGAAATGTGATTTACCCTCTGGCCTGGTAGCCCGAGCAGCCAAAATCCATGTGCCTTGGTGTGGGGTTGTTCCCAGGAAGGGGTCCCTGCGGCCGTGTGTGTCTGAGGAATAAGGTCCTGAGCTTGATGCTGGGTTTCTTCTTAGCAGAAAAGAAAGAGCTGGATCTCGGAAGAGGATATCTACAGGCCGTCTCCAGGAGCGAGCACAGCCGACATCCACGGCTTTGCGCTGGACGGGGAAGAAGCGGCTCCCAGCACGGGGCTGATCAGCGCCCTGGATTTGGAGAGGCCGTCCGTGCCTTCCTCGGAGGGCGGGAAGCCCAGGCTGTCGCTGGAGGGGGAGCAGAAGGGCTTCAGCGTCGTGCACCGCAGGCAGAGGGGTACGTGTCCCCTGCTAGCCCCAGTCCCCCCGCCTGCGGTAACTGGGCGTCCTCCCTGCGCAGCGCCCAGGGGCTGGGGTGGGTGTTTCACGTTGTCACCTATTTGTGAAGCAGCTCTTTGCTCTTGCTGAGCTGGTGGCATCAGCAGAGGCTGTTTGGGGCTCCCGGCATTCCTGAGCCTATGTTAGCTTTGGTGGAAAACATTTTAAGGGGAGGGCAGGTGCCCTGGGGGCCTCTCTTCCCCATGGCTCTGTCTACCTTATGGGGCAGATTTCCTTCCTGCCCTCCCTCCCGTTCTCTGGCTTGAGACTCAGCAGCTGTGATGCCTCTGGCTGGCACGGGGGTGCATGAGCTGCTTGCTGCCTCCTCTCTCCACTCCATTTTCCCCTTTGGTTATACTGAGACCTCTGCTCTTCCCAAAGGTCTTTCCAATCCTTTCCGAGGGCTCCTGAAACTGGGCAGCCTGGAGCGGAGAGGAGCCATGGGCATCTGGAAGGAGTTCTCCTGTGAGCTGTCTCCGCTGGAGTTCAGGCTCTTCCTGGACCACGAGGACCGGATCTGTGTGGAGAGCTACTCCCTGCTGCGGTGCGAGGCGCTCGCCCTGACGCACTCCGATGGCCGCTTCGAGCTGGTTTTCTTGGGGAAAAAGCTGTGCCTACGAGCTCCTTCTCGGGACGAGGCCGAGGACTGGTTAGACAGGATCCGGGAAGCGTTACACAAGTGCCGGCCTCAGCTGGAGGAAGAGGAGTGGGAAACGCTAGAGTATCCAGAGGACGGCGGCGAAGGCCAGCCTGGAGCCAGCGACTCAGCCTCTCTCCTCCACTCCGACGTGCCTGGAAACAGCCTTGACTGGACCTCAACTCATGAACCAGAATTGGATGCGATAAAAGAATCTGTTCTGTATGTGGATGTAGATAAAACATGGGTCCCTTTTATTTTTTCCCTGTCGTTAGAAACTTTAAAGTGCTTTAAAGTGAGGAATAAGGACAAAATTTTAAGTAACAGTTATGGTATAGAGACAATCCAGGACATCCTTCCAGACACGAGCCTTGGGGGACCTGCATTTTTCAAGGTCATAACATCCAAAGCCGTCCTGAAGCTGCAAGCCCAGAACGCAGAAGAGGCAGCGTTGTGGAGGAAGCTGGTCCGGACTGTGCTCATGTCCTACCTGGAGACTGCGGAGGAGGCGCTGACCCTGGCGGGCAGCTTGGATGGCAACTCTCAGATGGTCCTGAAAAACATCGTGAAGGAAAACGGCTTTTTGTTACAATACCTGGTGGCCATCCCCCTGGAGAAGGGCCTGGACTCTCAGAGCTTCATCTGTGCAGGTATATGTTGCCTTGCTCAGATGCACGAAGCCCAGCTCGGCCTTGGAGGTTAATGGTTTGTTCATTAAGGTTAATTAACGAGGTTACCTCAATGCTAAGGAGATGCTCAGAGTGCGGGAGCATCCCATGCACTGCAGGGCTGAATCTTCCACCCCACAACAGCTTCCAAGGTCGAACGGGGCTGCTGCTGGTGTCCTGTTTAAGAGGTTCATGGTGTGGACAAGTCGGAGCACTTGGCTTTAAGGCAACCTTAGGTAGCCTGATGTGGCCGAGAGGCCCGTGACTCTTTTGCTGGACGTTTCATGGCCACAATCTGTGGGTAAGTGCAGTGAAGGGCAAGTGCAGGTCAGGAGGGAAGAGCGGCGCTGAGATACCCGCACAGAATGTTGCCATGGGTGTGACGAGCTGGTTTGGAGAAAAGTTCACTTCCACTAATTGGAACATTGGGTTAATTAATAGGTATAATAGCACTGGCTTAATAGGATAACACTCACTAACCTCTATGGGCGGTATAATTTGTTACCTTTTTAAGTTAACAGCACTTCAGGTTTCTCTCCTGCTCCCAGTAAGCTTCTTGCACCCTCCAGGTTTTCCAGCAGCTCTTCCTAATTTCTCTTTCATGTATTTTCCGTCGGCTTGGTTTTGGTTTTGCTCTCTGCCTTCACCTCCAGCTCCCTCCAGGCCCTGTCCCGCGTTTTCCGCCTACCAATAGATGGAAGCAGCAAGCTGCAAAGACGATTGCACCTCCCGGTTGCTCGGTGAAGGTTTCTCTCGGTTCCTGGCTGCCCTTTGCACCGGGCCGGCTGCAGGGTTTTATTTCCCCTCTAGGCTGGCGGGGGAGCTGCACGTGGAGCTGGCGGCGCGGGCAGGTCTGCAGCGCCCGCGCGGCCCCAGCCCTCTGCCAGCCTCACACCTCCGCGTGGTGCTGCCCCTTGGCACAGCAGCGGTTTCCTTTGTGTCGAGGTGTGACAAGCTAGAAGAAATAGGGACTTTGAAAACAAAACAACAAAGCAACATCTATAGCAACTATATAAATAGCAGCACCTAGAGGTTTTGCTAAGCCCCACATTTCAGCTACCCCAAAATGTGAACGACTGAAATGCAAAATGTTCAGTAACCCCAGCTCTTTGCAGGGCAGACGCAGCCTGAGGCTGCAGCGGTCGGAAATCAGAGATTCGCTTATTCTGTCAGTTATTTTGGAGAAGTGAAGCCATTAAAAATAGCACAAACGAGTTTCAACTCTTCATGACTCCAAATTAGATGCATCCGCTTCTGAGGCTCGAGACGGGTTCCTCTGGGGCTACGAGTCGCTCTAGGGTAGAGGCGGCTTCTGCTCAATTCGCCCCATGCTCGTCACTTGCGCATGAGGCTCCTGGGTTTGTTTTTGGCACCCTGCAGGGACCGTGTGAGAGAGAAGGGCCGAGTGAAGGCAAAATAGGATGAACAAAGTTACTGGCAGAGATGATGGAGCCATCAGGAAGGGTTCAGGTTCTCTGCCAGACCACTGTGGTGTTTTCACAGTTTACTTTTGGGAAAGAAATCTAAACTGAACTGTTTGATGAAGAAATATGTGGTGGATTCGGGATGAGGCTCCCTTTTCATGGAGACCATGTGAGGTGGCTCCTGTAGGACAGTCGTGGTCCGTGTCACGGCCCCTCGCAAGTGGGGAAGGGGCTGGGGAGCTCAGACTGAAGGCACCTATAGCAGTAGATGCTCTGTGATCGGGGACTGTGGGTTGGACCTCTCTGATTTTGACGGGTGAACACCACCTTTAACTGCAAACTGTGTTGCCGTATCTGCAATATTGCCTCTCTCCTTCTCCTGCTGCACAGTGAGCAAAAACTGGACGCTTTGCCAAACATGGGCTCTTGCTTTAGCTGATCTTCAAGCCTTTCCAAAGTTTTCTCACCCTGTTCCCTCCCCGCCAAGGCTTTGGTGTCCCCCCCATCCTGGCAACAGTGGGAATGGGGTTTGGGAGCAGCACCGGCCCCTCTCTCCATCTCCTCTGTGCTCCCTCAAGGCTGCTCCAGGCAGATCGGCTTCTCCTTCGTGAAACCCAAACTCTGCGCGTTCTCCGGCCTCTACTACTGCGACAGCTGCCACCAGGACGATGAGACGGTGATTCCCTCGCGCCTCATCCACAACTGGGATCTCGTGAAGCGAGGGGTGAGTCTGTGGTCAGTGCGCGCGGGGAACAGGCCGAGGCTCCTGCCTGAGGCCGGAGCGCTGCAAGGACAGCCCAGCCCTGGGGAGGGTGGGGGGACGGGAACAAGCTGCCCCGAGAAGTGGAATCCGCTGTGGGAAGAGCGTCTGGTAAAGCTGGGGGGCGAATTCACCCGTGTGCAAGGGTTGGGGTTATAGCCTGGACCTCCCGGAGGGCCCTCTGGGTGGCTTCACTCTCAGGTTTCCTCCTGCCCCGTGCTCCCCTCGGAAGCCTTCCTGGCTGCAGAGCCCTCCCGCGTGCAGCGCACGGGTGGCCTCTCTCTCTGCTGCAGGTTTGCCGGCAGGCGCTCAAGTTCCTGACCCAGATCCGTAACCAGCCTCTCATCAACCTGAAGCTGGTGAACGAGAGCCTCTACGAGCACGTGGAGAGGATGAGCCGAATCTGCCGGCGCCGGGAGCAGCTGAAGCTGCTCGGAGATTATCTCATCATGTGTCGTAGCGGGGCCCTGAAGGAGCTGAGCAAACGGTGAGGTCCATCCCTGTCACGGAATCTCTGCTCCCGCTTTCAGTGACTCTGTCGTGGTTGCTGCAGTGCATTTGGGGAAGTCAGAGCGCCCCGGGGGACAACCAGGGATCGTGTCCCTGCTCTGTGGGACCCTTCCCCATTGCTTATCGCTTGATTGGGGAACGGTGCTGTCGGGGTGTGGGTTGTTTTTGAGCTGTGTCATCTGCCGTAAGGAGTTATCCATCTGTTTGCTGGCTTGGCACTTTGAGAGGTGACTAAGGAAACACCTTCCTGAACCAAGGAGGCCTCTTGCTGGCCAGGAAACACCTGGGAAAATAGATGTGCTTTCTTTCCCCTTTGAAATGTGCTCACACATTTTCAATGGCAGGATTTGGGATCTGTTGCACAATGTAAAATCAGGCTTGCAGTAACTTTCCACAGAGGCCACATTGTCTGGGCTCCTTCTTACTCAGAGGCTGTTTAGGATGTAGTAGAGATCATCTAATACGTTTTTTTCTGTGCTTGTTTGAAGGCTTGATCACAGGAACTACCTCTTGGAGTGTCCCCACAAATACAGCGTCAGTGATTTAAGGCAGGTGAGAGCTTTGCTTTGCTGCTGAGTTTGATCAGTCTCTCTGGTGTCCAGGTGAGACACCAGGCCCCAAAGTAGACACAAGGGGGTTGGGGTTGCATTTGGACGTACGTTTCACCCTCATGTGGCAGCACGAAACACGGACCTTTCTGTGTGATGAGCAGCAGAGTGCAGAATTGGACAGAGATGGCTCCGTGTGCTAACATGTGCTGTGTCCCTGCTCTGCAGATAGCCGAGGGCGAATTCGAGACATTCCTGCAGTCTTTGATCCAATTTGCTTCCCATCACGTCTACAACTGCGACCTGTGCACCCAGAGAGGCTTTATCTGCCAGATCTGTAACCGGAGCGACATCATTTTTCCCTTTGAGTTTGACACGACCATCAGGTGAGTGACGTTTCCATCAGGTCTCACTGTTGTGAGATCTCTCACGGTTATTTCTTAGGCGATGGCCTCACGTCTGGCCTGTGCCCAGCTTTTCACAGGCATCTAGATTGTCCCCTTGGTCCCTCCCAGATGCTCAGAGCGGGACTCTCTCCTTTCTGCAGGTGCCCACAGGGTGACCAGTGCTCGCTGGCCACTATTAATAGAAATGGTTGTGCTTCTGTTGACATTTCCTCTTCTCTGAGAGCTTTGAGGCCAAGGCCTGACCACGCTTACACAATAATCAGGTGCCTTTGGTGACTCAAAGTTTATCTGAACCCAAAAAAGGCACGTTTTGGACAAGAGGAAGGGCAAGCCTAGCAAAACTGAGCTGTGACCAAGTGCGTGGTGGAAGGGAGGAAGGCAGAGAGGCTTTGCAGATCAATAGCAGCATCTGTGTTGCTTCCATTGACACAGCACCTTGCTGCCAGCCTGCCAAGGGCTCGCGGGTGCCGAGTCCCAGCGCGGAAGGAGGCTGGTAGGAGCACGGATGAGCACGCGCCTGGAGACCAGGACCATTCCCTGCTGGAGACAAGAGAGGCTACAGGAGCTGGGCAGGGGCCTGTGTGAATCCAAAGGGGAATAATGTGTTTTCCTGTGTCATCTTCTGCCTGTGAGACTCGCTGCTGCTGGATGGCACGAGGTTCAGCAGCTGAGCAGGTTTTGAACCAGGCTATACATGTCAGAACAGGTTGTGTTTATTCCTGCAGATATGGTTTTATGTTTTCTAAAGAGATAGATATCAAATCCTTCCTGTTTGGTCCAAGACACGGCTGCTGTGGTGAGGAGAGATTCATGGTGTTCAGGTTATTCAGTGATGGCCCATTCAGAATCGATTACAAAGCTTTTCCTGCCTCGGGCACCAAACTGCTCTGCATGGTTTTGCTTTGAGCTGGCAGTTCCTAAAACCAAGCAGTGGTATCCAGAGGCTCCAGAAAGTATCTGCAGGCCCGGGGTCACGGGCTGCCTCATGCACTTTGTGCTTGCAGAGATTCCCGGGTGGCTGAACAGGGTTGGTCACCAGCCCTGCTTGCTGCAGGGGCAACGTTGCTCCTGCTGGAGAAGACAACACCCCTAGGGGAGCAGTTTTCCCTAGAAAAAGAGCCGCCGGGCCCCGGCAAGAGCCGGTTGCTGCAGGCAGGCGCGCGAGGTTGAGCTTTGCTGGCAGCAGGATGGGGGGCTCGCGTCCGGGGCTCTGCTGCCGCCCTCTTCTCGCTCGGAGGCTGCGCTGGGTTTCGTAGCAGGAAAACTCGCAGAGCATCCTCGCCGGCTTCCTGCCCCGCTGCGGCGCGTGTGACAGCCAGCTGCTGGGGTCCCGCTGAAACCTGCTGCAGGATGCGACTGAAACGGCTCCTAACAATAACCCCGCCGGGCGAGTGACGTTTTCGTTTTCACATCAGCGGTGGCCGCTTCCTGAGAGCGTTTGCACCACAGCTGGAGGCTGGAGTCGCTTCCTTTTGGCAGCAGCACAGGGTGAAACCTTAATTTCACTGAAAGCAAAACCTTCATCAGCACAGGGGCTGCAGTGGCATCCAAAATGCTTGGCTGGGAAGGTGAACGGTGCCGGGCAGCACTTCCCTGTCCATCCATATCTTTACTTGTAGCAGCTCCCCTATGCTGCAAAATGGCAGCTTTGCACCCGCCTGGCAGGAGCAGGATTTAACCCAGGATCTTTCAGGCTGCCGTAGGTTTCGGTCATCTCTCGCCTGCTTGCCTTGCTCTGCCTTCCTTTGCTCTCTCCGTGTTTCCCCTCTCCCCGAGCACCCAGGCGGACCTGCTCTCTCTTCCAGAAACAGAGCTGAAGTCTCACATTTTTTGCATCAAATTTGGCACCCACTTGGTGACATTATTAGTAAGACGGTGGTTACGTGAGGCACAAGCTGCTCGCATTTCGGGACATTTAAAACTGTAGGCGAGCCCCAGGCATGCGGCCGGGCAGCATTTCGGTGCCTCCTGCAAGGTGAGGTAGGCGGGGGCGGGCGCGAGCCCGGCGCCTGCCGCGCTGCCTCGGCCTCTGTTTACTCGCGCTAACCCGTGAACGCCCCGCGCGGAGCTGGGTGTCTCCGCAGGCTGCAATTTGCGGCTGTTGACATCCCTGCTGCACCGCGGCCCTGAGTCACACGGGAAGGGGCCGCGCTCGCCAGGCCTCCCGAACTGGTGCACAAAGACCCGGCTTTCCCTGGCACCCACTGCCTCCTCTGTCCATCCCCACGGCTACCGCGGCCGCTTCCTGCATCTCCCATGTCCCCAGATAACATCCCGAGCCGGCCAGTGGCCCCAAGCGGCACGGAGGCTGCCGGGTGCGCCCGGCGCAGCCCGTCCCCGCCGCGGCCGCTCTCAGTGCCTGCACGGGGTTCGTGGCAGCCCGGAATGTGTCTGCTCGGCCCGGGCTGCCGGGAAGCGTCGGCGCACGGCAAGGGCAGCGCTCGCCGCCGGCCCCGTCTCGCGCTCTCCTCGGCAGCGCGTGGCAGCCGGCCGCGCTCCCCGGCCTTGCAGCTGCCTTGGTGCTGTTCATTTCACACGAAGCCAGCGGCTCGTTCCTGCGGTGGCCAAAGTCGGTGCTGGCCGGGCTCTTCCCTCGAGGGGGACTGGGAGGAAGCAGAGACAAGGAAGTGTCCCTGGGTCTGGCTTGGTCTTTGCCCGGCCGTTGCCAACAGGGTGGGGTTTTGCCTCGTTTCTTGTAGGTGCAGCCAGTGCAAAACCGTCTTCCACCGGGACTGCCAGGCCAGCGCAAAGTCCTGCCCGCGCTGCGAGCGCCGGCGGCGGTACCAGCGAAAACTGGCGGCGGACGTCGGTGCGGAGCCGGGGCTATAGCGTCCAGGGAGCGACCCGAGCGCCGCCTTCTGCTTCTCTGCAAGCTGGAAGAGCGCGAGGATGAAGGGGCCGGCGTGCCGCGGGGTGTAGCAGGTCCCTGTCGCCCAGGCCGCCTCCCGCGGGGCCGTTTCGCAAGGCTGGGAGGACGGGAGCGCTGGGCGGTGCCGCAGGTGCGGCTGCTCCCGCTGCGCCGAGAGGGACGTCCCGGCTCCTGGGGCTGAGCGAGGAGGGCGGGAAGAGTCCCCGCCGCAGGAGCAGGGCCAGCGCCTCGCAGAGCCCCTTGCCCTCACTCACACACACCTGGTGCTGCCCGGGCTGGCGCCCTCTCCCGCCCGGTGACAACCGCCCTCCCCTGGGGCCTCCTCTCAAAGGCGCTTTGCCCCGCGGGCCAGCGCAGCACCTTTCCGGGGTGTAAATGTGCCAGATATCAAATCAAGGGTGTCGGATAAGTTATGCTGATTAAAGCTCTAGTTTTTTAGGCTATTCAGTACTGGAGGGGAGAAAAAAAAAGAAAAAAAAAAAGCATTATTTTTTTACATGGGATTTTGCACAAAATTCGCTTGGGGGAGACCAGCAGCGACTGCACACGGATCCAGCAGCACGGGGTGGGGAAGGGGCGCCGGGCTGGGGCTCGCGCCCTCAGCAACGCGGACACGGCGCCGAACCGCGACCTCCGGGCCCCTGCGCCGAGCGGCCGCTGCGAGGCCTGAGCCGCGGAGGCCGCAGAGCCGCGGAGGCTGCAGAGCCGCGGCCGCCGCCCTCCGGCTCTTTCGCTTTGAGAATCCGCCGGGACCCTGTGGGATTCATGAAGAGAGGGAAGAACCCGGCTGCTCTGCCCCCGCCTGGCTGCTGATTTTAACTCTTGGCCACTTGTGAGGCCAGAAAGAAATTTTATTTTCCTTTCACCCTGATTACAAAAATGATTAAAGTTTATTTAACAGCCGGCACAGCTGTCCCCTGGGTTTGTGTCTCTGTGGCCGGCGCCGCTGCCTTAGAGCCGAGGTCAGGCCGTGAGCCTTGGCAGAAAAGACAGAGGGACGAGGCTCCCCAGCCTCCATATGGGGGACACCTCCCTGTCTGGGACGGCCTCCATGGGGCTGGTGCCGGTAGGGGACAGGGATTGTGTCACCCGGCCCTGGCAGTGCAGGAAGCAGCCAGGGGCCTCGTGGCTTCTGCCCGAGGGCACCAAGGCCAAGCCCGGCGGCCGGTGGCTCCGGGTTCGGGTGCTGCCTCCAGGCTGGGCCCTTCCAGCGGCAGGAGCCTCTGTGAGGATCCGTTTGCTCCCACCATGGTCCCGAAGAGAAACCCCCGGGATGGAGGGGACGTGGGCACGGGGACGTGCCCCAGCCGAACGTGACACTCCCCATCGCCCGGCACCGCCGCCGCCGGCGCTTCCCTTTGTGTCCCCCACCCCAAGGCGCTGCCGGAGGCGGGAAGCGACTTCCTCCGGCAAAGCAGCCGCTGTCCCTCGCTCCGGTTCCTTCCTGGAGCTGCCGGCAGCCTCCCGGAGAGGAAATAGGCCGGGCCCAGCCGAGCCCTTCAGTCGCGGGCGCCGTGGGCGGCGATGCCGGGTGTCCCGC
>VZSV01000320.1:190394-210536 GCA_013398735.1 Nothocercus julius
CAGCAGCAGCCAAGGCGGGGCCCGGCTCCCCGGCCCCACGGGGGACACAAATTAGCCACGGGGTAGATGGAAAGAGCCCGGGAAGGGTCTTAAGACCCCATATCGCACAGCCAGATATATGTTTAAACAGTCACATTTCTAACGCGTATCCCTGCGGTCCAGCACTCTACTACAGCCCAAGCAGAGCCAGCAGCCCCAAACCCATCTCATGCCCTTGGAAAGAGCCACACATTTTATTTTATTTTTTTTTTCCACAAATCATTGGTTTATTAGAAAGTTTTTTTTTCCCCTCATTTTACAGCATATATATATATTTATATATATATCTTATGTGACAAAGTTAAATACAGTCTGTTTATGCCTGTTAAGTAATGATAGGTTAATTATTTTTAGCACTATTCTGGAAGTCAAAAAACCAACCCCTGACTGCACTGTGAAGGGTGCCAGAACACGCATATTGAATCTAGAAGCTAATGAAGCTCAGCATTGAAACATTAATACTGTATCCTGTTAATTATTTACAGAGAAATTGAGTCCCTTTTCTTTTTTTGACCGCTGTGATTCAGTCCGACCTGCTTCTCGTTTAGAGGAGGAAGCTCAGTGTCTTCGAGCGTTGGGGTCCCTCCGTGGGAGCTGGGCCGGGGGTTCCTGGAGCAGGGGGAGGCGCGGGCGGCACTGCCCGGCCGGCCGGCCGGCGCCAAGCAGGGCTGAGGGCGCCCCAGGGACGTGGCCTGACAGGGCGGCGGCCCCGGGGCAGCCGCTGCGTCCAGGCCACGCGGTGCTGACGCGCTGGGCAGAACTCGCCACCTTGGAGAGCCCGGCCGCCGTTAGTGTCATCCCAAACCAGGGAACGGTGCGAGGAAGCACCGAGAAATCCCTTCCGAAACACCGCGGACAGGAGGAACCGCAAGGAGCGGGGCATCAAGCCAAACCCCCTCCCTGCACCCAAGGCGGCAAACGGCTACGGCAGAGAGGGCTTGGAAACTGCCCAAGGTTTCAAACCCAGGGGGAGGAAAAAGGGGACAAGAGAGGGTGTTTTATAGCGAGGGAGAGCACCCAAATTCCTGGCGCTGCCCCCACTGCCCCCAGCGTCGCTTCCTACGCGGCCGCCCCTGTCAAGGGGACGCCCTTCATTAGCTGTTAGAGTCACCGGTGTCAGCCACGCACCTCATGCATTTCCAAGTCTCACATTTTTCTTCTGCAAAATGCTAAATGAGATCTTTTTTCCTTTTTTTTTTTTTTTTTTTTACATTGTATAGTACATAAAAACTTCAAAAATACATGAGCTTGATAAAATATACATGCTTAGTCGTTTTGCATCTAGCCGAAACTATAAAGTTTAACCTTTACAAGTGTCTTATTTCACCTACAGCAAACATATTTACACAAAAGCCACCAGAACAAGTACCACTAAAGGAACGGGCCGTAAAAAATATTATTGCAGTATACTACAAATGTAACCTTTTTTCATATGAGCTACAAAAAGCAGCATCTTTGTTTACAGAGTTCAGTGCAATTCTTTACATTAAAAAAATCCTATAAATTAATAAGGAAACCATCAGTGTTACAGAGGAAAGAATACACTTTACATACTCCGGTTACTCTCCCCAGGCCTCTGTATTGCTTCAGTTCCCAGCGGGATTTTTTTCCCTCTCTTTCTCACCCAAGTGCCTCCTTCGCAAGACCTCGATTGCTGGAAGTCAGAGTGACTATTTTTAACTCGGAAGAGCGGTCGAAGCCCTCGCTGAAACACCGACCCCGTGCGGGACGCCCTCGAGCCCACGCTGCGCGCGGGCGCCGGCGGAGGACGGTAACGCAGGACGGAGCCGGGCAGAGCCCCCGCGCGGCTCTGCTGCTCACCGCGGCTTCAAAGTAACATCCTGCTCTCACCGGTGCTGCTTTTATTAATAGGGGGGAGATATCAGCTAAGTTTACAGCATGAGGGAGCCGGGAGATCTCCCTGCCAGGATCCACAGCTGTCAGTTACCAAGTGTTTTGTCGCCGATCGCAAGCGGGATTCAATCATGCTGACTATTTTAATTAGATGACCTCATTAAAAGCATTTGAGAGGCCTATTACTGAGTACGAGATATCATTTATCCTACACCAGGCAGCAGAAGGAAGATTGTTAATTGTAAGAATCTAGGGGGGGAGATAAAAAAGCCTTTCAAAGTGTCTCTTTTGCCTACGTGTGAGATGATTCGTCTATGATACAGCGCGGTACGTACGCGGAGGCGCTGGGAAACACGAGAACCCCTGTCAGGGAGGCTCCCAACCCGCACACCGACCTGCCGCCCGCTGCGACGCAGCCCTCGAGCCGCACGCGGCTTCTCCGGCTCCGAAAGGCTGAAATTCCCAGGCCTCACCTGCCAGCTGGCTCAGCTCCAACCCCCTCCCAGAATGCAAAATAATTCTCCTTCCTCCAAGGTTACTTCGCTTGTCCTTCATGTGCCGTGACTTGGTGGGTGCTGCAAGTCCTGACCTGAGAAAATGGGGTGCAGCAAAGGGTGAAGGTGCAACGCGGTGGCGGCCGCGGCGGCGGCAGGTCTCGGGGCAAGGAGGGTTGGATAAAGAGCGTGCGGAACGGGATGGAAAGTGAAGGGACCTGGATGGATGGCTGACGCCGGAATGATATGGATGGGGTGGCTGGCTAGAAAGGTCGCAGGATGCCCTGGAATAATAGAGTGGGTCAGGTGGGATAGGGAAATGGGCGTCAGGTGGGGCTGGGGGATGTGATGAACCTGAGCGAGGGGCTGGGGGTGCGGGTGGGGGTGGATGCCGATGGCGGCGGCGGCGGCCGCCGCGTGGTGCTGCAGGATGGCGTGCTGCACCGTGGTGATGGACGTGGCCGCCGCCGCCGGCTGCTGGATGTGGATGGGCTGCAGCGCGGGCGCCGCCGGCGCCAGGGCCGCCGAGGCGGGGAAGGCCTTGACCTGCTTGGCGAGGAGCTGCTGCTGGATGTGCTGCTGCGCGGCCTGCTGCAGCTTGCTGTACTTCTCCATTTCCTCGGGCGTGAAGGTGATGGGCTGGCTCTCGAGTGGCGCCAGCGACGAGTCCTCCCCGTCTCGCTCTCCCTCGGCGCTCGGCTCCCCGCTCTGGGGCACATAGCCCGGAAAGTGCTCGACATCAGGAACTAAGGGCATCATGCTGCTCTCCACGGGGACGGGCTGGCTGCCCCCATCCAGGGCTTCTAACGTGGCGCCGTCCCCGGGGTCCGAAAGGAAGTTGTGTGGCACCACCAGATCCCTGGAGCCAAAACACTCAGGCAGGGCAGGCGCTTCAAGGGCAATGGATGGCATCTCCTCGGCAGCTTCCTCGCGTTTCTGCTCCTCCAGAGGTTTGTCCTGAATTACCATCACCACATCTTCCAGGAGAGACTGGCCGCCCAGCTGAGTCTCCTCAATTCCTTGGGAAGTGTCCTCAGAATCCGACTGCTCCTGTTCCTCGCCCCGCTCTAGGCCAGACTCTTCATATCGTTTTGCATTTGGTTTTCGAATGGTAGGTAACTTCCCAATTAAGGGGAGAACTGGTTTGTTGCCTAAGGAAGGAGGCAGTTTGGGGCCAAAGTACCCCTGTGGAGGATCCTTGAGCTTTATGCCCACCTTGTTTGCCTCTGCTAGCACTTCATCAGTGACACAGGGCTTCTTCTCGACCTTCCTGGACTGAACCTTTTCTAGGAGAAGTTTTGCAGTAACCGAGTTCCTCTCTTCTGGACTGCAGTCACTTTCTGAGGCCCTCCCTGTGCCAGAACTGCTGCTGTTTTGGGACAGAGAGCCAGAGCCTTTCAGATCCTCTCCTTTGCCATCCTCCTTCTTCACAGATCCTTCACTGCGGCCCGTTCTGAAGTAGTGGGGAGACTGTGAGCGATAGATTTTCGATCTGATGAAGTCTCTTCTCCCAGCCCTCCTCTCTTCAGGACTCTCGTGGCCTCGAGAGCCCTTTCTGGAAAGGGATCTCTGCGAGTGGCTCCTCGCGCTCCGGCTGCGATCCCTGCTGTAGCTGCGACTCCGCTTCCAGCTGCGGCCAGTTACGCTTCGGCTTCTCCTCTTGCTTCGACTGCGGCTGCAACTGCTGCTCCGTGTTCTTCCCCGACTTCTTGTTCTTGACCTTCCTCGAGGGTGGGTTCGGCTCCTGCTTCGACTCCGTGACCGGCTCCTACTCGAGCTGTAGTCGTCTTCGGAAGAGGAGTATTTGCGGCGCTTTGATCTGTCGTAGTCAGAGTCATCGTCCGAGTCATGGGACCTCTTTGAATGGCACCTCGAGTGGTCGCTGTAGTCGCTGTAGCTGTCATCCGAGTAGCTCCGCCGATGGCTGTACCTGCTGTGCTCCGAGGACGCGTCCGAACTGCTCGAGTAGGATCTCTGGGAGGAATTCCTCCGCGCTGACCGCGAGCGGCTCCGGGAGGGCTCGCTGCCCGAGTCGTAGTCATCGCTGTCCTGCGACAGCGACGTCTGCCGGCAGCACTTCCCGGGGCCGCCCTCGTCGCTGTCGCGGTCCCCGCTGCTCTGCCGGCTCCGGCGGCCAGGGCGGCCGAGGGCGGGCACGGGGCATCGTCTCCGCGAGGCGGCCGCCAGCTGCTGCGCGTCAAGCCTGTGCTTTTTCCCGCCGTGCTCCTGGCAGGAATTGCCACTGTCCTCCTTCTTGCCACTGCTGCCCTCTTCGGCAGACAGGGATTTTCGCTGCTTTTTCCTCTGGAAGTGGCCGCAGTCTTCAGGCAGTTCAGTTTTTAGTGCCCGCTCAGATTCAGCGGAAAGAGAGGTTTTGCCCCTTCTGTGTTTACGTCTTTTCCGTTTCTTGGGTTTCTCTTCCCCTAGGTCAACTTTTCGGCTCTTCTCTTCAGTTTCCTCCTTGTGTCTACGTTTGTGTCTGCCGGATTTTTTGTGCTTCTTTTTCTTCTTGTGTTTATGGGATTTCCCAGATTTGCTCTTACTGGCTACGTTTTTACCACCGTCATCTCCCTCCACTTTACTAACACTCGCCAAACAGGGCTCCTGTTTGAAATGGGAGCTGCAGGAAGACAGCGATTTGTTTTCCATTTTTACAGCAGAACTGTTAGCCATGCCTTCCCCCTCCTTGGGTCTGCTTATGTCACTCGATTCTGGAGCCTGTACATTTTCTTTACAAAGACCTCCTGCATCCTTAGACTTCTCTGCCCCTTTAGCTTTAGCATCTTTGTTGCGAGAGAGCTTGAAATCAAAATACAAAGGATTACAACTGTACGAAACAGATGGTTCTGCTTTGGTAAATATGAGAAGTTCTGAAGGCCACTGCAGAGTAGTGCTCTCATCTTTACTCAAAACTGGAAAAAAAGGTCCTGTCGGATGCTTTGGTCCTTCGGTGACATCTTTACAGCTTGGAAGAGGCTGAGTGACTTCCCTGGTGGCGTCTGGCTCCGGGACATTGCTTTCCATGAGAAGCTTGCTCTCCTGCATGCCTGCATGTTCTTGGACCTCCTTTGGCTCTGGCTTGCTCGGCTCAGCGGGCGGTTCAGCAGCGCTCGGCTCCTTCTGCTGCACTGTGCTCTCAGCAGCCTTTTCTGTGTGCTTGCCCACCTTGGGTTTGGGGGAATTACCTTTTTTGATTTCATGTGCAGTTTTTTTGTTCACATTTTCAGCTTCCATTTGTTCCGTAGACTTCATGAAAAGCAGGAATTGAAAATTAGGCTTTACTTTACAGTGGGCTGGGGGAATATAATGATAATACTCTGGTTCAACTGCCATTGGTCCGTCTTCTCGTCTCATCTTTTTTAGCTTAGATAACGTAGTGGCTAAAGACCCACCATCTTTGTCATGCTGCTCATCTTCCTCCGCCTTGCCATCAGAACTGTTGGTGCTCTCGCCCTCACCAGATTTCTGCAGACCCCCCGAATCTGACCCTCTTTCATCAGCTTTTGCTCCATCTGCAGAACTTGACTCCTCCACGTGGTCCTTGAAAACAGAGGCGATGGTCTCAAGCTTTACTGGAGTCTTCTTGGCAAACGAGAAAGACACTCCTATCTTCTGCAGTGGAGTTCCCAAAGTATTCTTAATGCCAAAACTGATCGCTTGCGCTGTCTGCGTGGGCATCTGGTTTGGCATAACAGTGCCACCGACTTGTGCGGTGTTTAGGAAACCTCTGTCCACGGTCACGTCTGCAGCTTGGCCGGCGGTCTGCATGAAAGAACTGCTGTTGGCTGCAGAATCGTCCTCATCTGGTGCTTCTTCATCCACAGCCACTGTGGTGGTTCTGAACATGGGTCCACTTCCAGGAGCACTATATGAACAAGTTAAAATAGAGCACAGAGCTGACTACCATTCGTGCATCTCCGCAGTTGGCTTCATGTAGAATGTACAATAACATTTTAGTCACTTCCAGTATTTTTGCACCCAGATACAGATATATTAAAATATTATGTATCCATGTTTTCACTTTACAATATTAAGTAGTAAAAGAAACTGGCAATTGGGGATGCTCTGGGCTACCAATTTATGGCATTTACTCCTACTAAATGCACAGAAAGCAGCTCAATTCAGGTGCAGAGCTCTTCCCTCGGAACCTGGCTCAACATCACAGGAGCCTGTGCTCGCGGGCCCCTCGCAGGCACAGGCAGGATCCCCCCTACTCACCACTCCGGCTGCCTCCTCTGCTCGGCCAGCTCGTGCAGCCGCCGCAGGGCCCTCTCCTGCTTCCTTTCATCTCTCCGCGACCTCGAAGAGACGTTGCGAGCAAATTCCCTTTGCTTGAGATCCTTCAACCTCTGAGGCAAAAGAGACAGGAAGAGATTAGACGCAAGCGGCTGGTGACGCGGCTGCCAAAGCGTCTCGCTGCTGCAGCACTGCGGAGCACATTGTGTAGTGCCCCCGTCCCGCCCGGTGCTGATTTATTGGGCCAGGACGGAGAAGAGCATCTTAGCTCAGCAAACGCAAGGGACCCACCACCGTCCTCCCAGCAGCTACGTGAAAAGGTATCAGTTGCTTCTAGCTGTGACTCCCAGGCCTGCATACGCAGTTCTAATCAAGTGGAGCGGTTTTCTTTAGCTCGTTCAATAAAGCCGATTTCCAAGCAAAAAGCAAGTTCTGGAAGAAAAGGAGCTGCTTATTCTGCCGCTCTTGCAGGGCACAAATGCACTCAACACACAGCGCAAGGCACAAGTCTCAAACAGCGAGGGATTTAGCTCTCTAGCTTCAGGTGCAAGGGAGATACCCAGGTGTCACATCTGACAAAAGCAATGTACACGTTACATTGGAGAACGTGCCAAAACCCGCTGTGCGAGTGGTACAGCAAATAGGCAACAGCAAAGACACCACAAGCAGCTGCTCGTTTTCACAGAGCAGGTCTGAGCCAGGCTGTAATGAGACAAGACGCACGAGGATACGGTGGGGTCTGTGGGGGGTATTTCTGCCTCCCTGGAGTGTAACTCCCCCAGGAGTCATGAGGAAGCAGATCTAAACTCAGCAATTTTCAAGCACACAAAGTCACCGAGAGAATATAAATATCCAATTTCATAGGAGCTGAACCTCGAATTCTTTGGACAATTTTTGAAAATCCTTGCTTAAAGCATTAGGAAAAGAGGATATTTTTTCTGCAATTGCATGCAAAAGCTGCCCAGCTATTTTCAGAGTGCTATGCAGAAGTTTAAGTAACAGAGAACAGCAAAGACAGACCTAAACCATCAAAATGGACTGAAATAACTCCCTCCCCCTCCCCTTTCACGGTGCACAATTTGAAATCCTTGCGAAAGGCCCAATTCTCAGAGCATCAAGTATCCACCTTTGGAAAAAGGCTCACACCTTTAAACTTGGCATGAAGGGCCTGATAGACTAGAAGGCAGTCAAAGCAGTCGTCACTTCATAAAAACCCTAAAATAAAATGCACGGATCGTTGCAAGAGGCTCTGTAACCCTTTGAGTCTGCCTCTTTAATGGAGTAGCATCACAGACACACAGATGTACAAAAGAGTTCATTTGGAAACGAACCCAAAGACCCAACGAGAGGGAAGAAGTTGCCCAATGTAAAGAGAACATTGCTTTGTGAGGAGGAGGAAGATTTGACACGACAGAGGATGCTCTTACCTAACTGTTATGAGCTCTGTGTGGTTGAGGTTACCAAAAATCAGAGGAGAGGACACACACACAGAAAAAATAAAATAAAATAAATACAGCTACAGACACTGGTAGAAACTCACTCTTATGATGGGGACTCCAAAATTAGAAGGATTTGCTTTCAACACATCAGCTGAAAATGTCACATCACGAAGAAAAAAAAAGAAAGTAAAAATGTAACAAGAGTGGAAAAGAAGAAATACAGAAATCAAGCATCACTGCAGAGGCTCTCAGCGCGCCCGCACGCTACTCTACGAGGAGCTGAAGCCATCGCCGCTGCGGGGCCGGGTTCTGGGGAGCCTGGGAGAAGGGACGGCACCCGCAGGACACGGCGAGGGTCCCACGGCAAGGAGGGGGCGGCTTCAGGCAGGAGCGGCGGTGGGCTTGAGGGCCGCGCGGCGCCCACGGGGGCAGGACGGGGCTCCCACCGCATCCCCTTCTGCTGCAGATTCACACGGCAGAGCAAAAGGCTCCGGCAAGTTAAAGCCGCCAGTGGCTGAGAAATTTAAGTGGGGGTGGACACCAGGGCCATAGATCACTCAGCCATTTGAGGAGGGTAAAAAGGGACCATTTGCAGCAGAAACGAATTTGACTTTAGAGAGCAAGGTGCAGTGCTGGACTCTGAAACCCCCTTCCATCCTCCAGACGGGGCTCTGAGCAGCTCCCCATGAAATAAAACGGGCTCCCTGGAGCCATTTGGTAATGATGCAGCTGCCCACGATGAGACTCTGTTTGTCACAACATAAAATTTCAGTAAACAGAGTATTAGCCCCATTTCCCTAAATACTGCCCCTCAAATGCCTCTGCTCCCTCAAACCTTCCACCTCTTAATTATTCCTGCCCATCTTGGGAAAAAGAAAACAAAAGATCAGCCCATTATAAAAGCTGATTTTGCAGAGGAATAAGAGAAAGAGCAGCCTGATGCTGTAAGAATGTCTGTCCACAGTCTGGCAATGGTTTTGGCTTGGTGACACGGTACCTGGTGGTACCTGGGTGCGGGGTGCTCGTTTAGAGCTGGCTCTTCAACAACACAAGCGCTAAGAGGTTATAAAACACCCTCCTTTAAACAGGGGCTTGCAGCCCCCAAGCACACGCAGGAGGGAATCGTGCAAACCCAGACCCGGCTTTGCAGCACCGGGGCTAGGAGGAGGCAGGGCCTTGCTGGGTCAGGCTAACGGGCAAAGTCTGCACACGCAGCACAGAACGAGGGGCCTAGTGCAGCTCTGGGCCTCCGACCGAGCGAGAAATGATTTTCTCGAGCAAACCTACAAGTCTGCAGGGAGCCAAACTGCACCGCTAGGGAAGAGCAAGCGCGGGGAGGAGGGCCAGGGAGGGCAGGTTGGCAGCCGGCAACAACAGACTGTGGCGGGAGCAGGGCCAAGGCAGAGCTTCCCGAGAGGCACCGCTCGCCGCTCCGAGCGGGCAGGGACGGGGGTGTCCGCACAGGGAAGGCACCGGGCGCCGGGGCCGTCCCTACCCGCGCTCCCCAGGCCGCAGCGGGGAGCGCTGCGGGCGTTCCTGCGGCAGCAGGAGGTGAGGGCAGCGAAACTCTGCAGCAGCGGGGCTCGACTAGATGATCTCTGGAGGTCCCTTCCAACCTCAGCCACCGGGGCACTGTGAGTGACGCGCTGGCTCGCAGCTCCTCGGTGAGCTAACCGATATTCGAGGCTAGGCTCATGCCCGAGTCCTTTGCACCACTCGTTCCTCTGAGCCACGAGGGTCTCTAAACGGCCTTTCCGGAGCAGACCACAGGCAGGGGCACCGAGCCGGGCTGAACGGCCCCAGGAGGCCGGCTCGGTGCCGCCTTCGCTGCGGCCGCTTGCCCAGGGGCTGCGCTCGGGCGCAGCCCTGGAGCCCTTGAGCCTTGCTAACACAATCAGGACGAGGCCCCGTAAACTCAGGCAGGCTCCCACGGAGCTGCCTTTTTTTTTTACTTTTTGACAAAATCTGCAGCTTTCTTAGCGCAAGGAGAGCACTAGAGCAAGGGGCCCCCCTTCTGCTGGCTGCACCGCTGAGGAGGGCAAAGCCGGCACGGAAGCCGTGCAGCCCTCGCGTCAGCCGCGGTCCTGCATCAGCCGAGAGCTCCCATTTAAAGGTCCTGGAGGGGGCCCATTCCCATTACAGACACATAAAGATGGTTAAATCAAAGGGAGAAAAGCAGAATTCAGAAGGTGCTGTAAGAAAAGAGTAAAAGCTGAGCGCCTACAGTGTGGCTACCCCTGCATGAGATTTTGCCTGGAACTGTATCAAGGTGAGACTTCTCCAATCCTAAACTAAAGCACGCCGTTTTTCAGGTTCGTGACCTGGAAAAACGTAGATTTTCTGAATTTAAATTGATGCAGCCATGCAATTCCACTCAACTGAGGCCCCATTTAAGAGCTGCTCTACGCCTAAAATTGCACAGC
Organism: Nothocercus julius; assembly: GCA_013398735.1. Classification (NCBI taxonomy): domain Eukaryota; kingdom Metazoa; phylum Chordata; class Aves; order Tinamiformes; family Tinamidae; genus Nothocercus; species Nothocercus julius. The sequence goes on from VZSV01000320.1 coordinate 200,880, forward strand.
AGGAAGATCACGATATCCTCGTAAAAGATTAATTCCATTTAATTGAATTAACAATTTCCAATTTATTCCCTCTTCACTTCTTTCCCGACAACTCCTTTTCAATCTGTGAAAATGTCCTACAGAGGAATGGAACACAAATACCCAGTGACATGGACTGGCTTGTCCTTCTCCAAGCTCACAGTGCCTACAGCACAGCGCAGAGCTACCCAGTTATTCACTTCACCCTGCGCATGGGAGAGACTCATTTTACTGCACTTGCCACGTGTGTATGGAGTAAGTGCTCTTCCCCATAGTCAGAAAATACGTGAAAGGAAAGCTACACAAAAGACCACATTTTCATACTGGTTGGAGCTCTCTGAGCTTGGCAAAGCTTCACTCGGGAACCTCTCTTCACAATGAATCCTAAAGGAGCCTGTTTTTATTCAGCAGGATCAGGGACTCGGGAAACAGCTCAGCCTCTCTAGGCTCATAGGGAGCCCATGGCTACGGTATAAACCACAGGTGAGAAGGAAAAACAAAAAGAAGGGGGGGAAAAAAAGGAAGAGAGAGCAGCTCCTAAATGCTGCATTATTTAAACGTGTGAGCTCCGGGCACAGCAGGGCTTCCCCCGCTGCTCGGTGACACGGGACACAGCTCCCGGTGCCTGCGGCAGCCCCAGCACGGCGACCTGCTTCATGCTGCGCGCCAGCCTAAGGGGAAACATCCTCTCCTGGAGTTGAAAGGCAAACAAATGAAGGGCCACCTTGCTGTAACGCTGTCAAGGGCCATTTCCACCAAACCCACCAAACACAGAGACTGGGGGCCTCTCAAGCACCTGGGCATTGCCTAGTGCCAAGCTATAGGAACGAATGCCCTGGTGCAACCCGTGCCAGCATTAGCTTCCTTCTATATCTTCCTAGATTTTGCTTCCTTACCACATTTGACCTGTGAACTAGAGGCATTAGGACTGCCCGGTTTCAGAGGTGGGGGCCCTTCATAAGGCTGCCCTTTAGCTCTAGTTTCCTGTCTCAGGAGCTAAAATAGCCATTAAAAGCATCAGGACAGTAAAGCAGCTTTCCAGGATGCTAAAGGAAGTTATTTGGCCTATGGTAACAGCCCTTCTCACTGAAGGGACTTTCAGGGAATGGGGTTTACTTGTCTCTTGCAGTGCCAACTGTATAGAAACAGGTTGATTTTAGTCCTTTACCTTCCCCTTGGAGAGACTGAATAAAGTCAGTGGTTTCTAAGGACATCTGTATTTCTCATTTCAAGTATTACCCTTATTTAAAAAGAAAAATCTAGAAAACAACATTGCACACTCTCAATAATGTTTAAAATACAAGGACTTAAATAGGTTTGTGCTCATAAGTTTATTTTCCCAGTTAGACTTAGATTTACTTTAGATTACTTAATCTAAATATACTGCCTTTGGCAAAGAACCTCAGTGTTGAGGTTTACTGGGATGTCAGGTGATATCCGCACCCTGTGAAACCAGCGCAGTCAGGACACAACAAAACCTCCCCTTTAGCTGTTTGGTGTCAACAAGTTGGTGGTGGATCCAAAATTTACCCGGGAGGGATCAATACACTTACCTATTGTCCCTGTTTCGCAATAATCCTGAGTTCCTTCCTGGAATACAAGACAGTGTCTTTATAACTCGGGAGCAGCAAGGGAGCTGGGGGTGGAAGGCTATTTACAGGGATAGTCTCATGGCCACGGAGGGAATAAGGCAAGGGGCACCGCTGCGGGCACGGGCAACGACAACCTCTCCAGGGCAAGGAGGGCCCTCGGAAATCTGCTCAACAAGCCGAGGAAAAAGACCAACCCGACACCGCTGCCTCAAGAAGGTGTCCCATGAACAGAGCTGCAAAATTACTGTGGATACCAAAGTGGTTTGCTATAGCTATCTAGGATGCAAGAAGTTTTATTGACTCTTAGCATTTTTAGATAGGGGAAATATATAATTAAGTCACATATACTTTACACCTAGTCTGCAAGTGCATTAGATAATCTCTTTCCTCTGTGCAGAGACCTCTTGGCTGCAATACATTTTTTTTTATTCTACAGGAATTGGGCAAAACGCAACCTCGATTCCAAACGTCTCACCCACTTTTCTTTAGGAATCATGAATATCCTCACTGAACAAAACTGTTCATCACTGGAAGGGGAAAAAAAGAAAGAGACCAATGAAAGTCTTTTTATTACAGTTAAATCTTTTGGGGATGTGACAAAGCACTGTCAGTCTTATTAACCTACTTAAGGAAAATAACTATGTTTGCCTTTCTGTAACTCTGCTTTCTTGCCCAGAGATGCAAAATAAGAAACAATAAATACACAACAACGTTTTCAAAGGCACAGGGGTTATTTTAAAAAACCACCGCATGCTTCCGATTAGACTGTCCAAAATGAGCCCATCCTGTGCACTGAACATCAGCAGGAACAGCAGATTATGGTACTTGTGCAAATGTACATGGTTATTTCTTGGTAGTTGAGTTCCCTGCTGAACACTGAGCCCACGGGGTGACACACATCTTACACATCATGCTGGACAAGCAGGTTTTTTCACAAATAAACCAGGCCTGCTTATGTGTACAAGCTCCCATGCAGCTTGAAATCACTGCTGGGCCATTTATCAAGAAATGGGAGGGCTCGTTTCCCCCAACACCTGCCCAAAGCGGCTGCAACAGATGCAAATGATCCAACATCATCAGTTCCCTGAGAAACGCCCAGCAGCAGCACCAAAACCCAAAAGCTGTTCTATCAATGAGAAGGAGCCACACTGCATTCCCAAGGCATTTTCTTTTTCATCACTCTTCTTGCACCCTCACAGGGACTGCTGTTACAGCAGTAAGACAGTGGTTATTTTCCACAGGTTTATTTCTCCGGTACCGTTCCCGGGCCACCAGCTCTGTCAAAACAGCCTGTTTTCCCAATACAAAGCAAATTTATCAAATTCTGCTCTTAATTCTACTAAGCTGCAATTCAGAGCACTCGAGCTGCCCTGCCACAAGGTCTCACGTTAAGGCTTCCTTAGCAAACCGTGGTGGAGGAACACGCTCTGCACTTACTACACGCACACACACACACACACACAATCAAGTGCTGCAATGCCACATTTGTGTTTTTAAAGCTGTTGCTTCATGGCTATTTTGCAAGACTCAGAACTCTACAGCACATCCTCCAGGCATAAGTCATCAATACTTTAATGATTGCGCTGCTACAATTTATCACTAAGATGACCCAAAAACCTCTGATGAGCAATGTCCTCTCTAGATGAGCTCAGTGCAGCTCTGCTGCACATCTGCATCTCATTTAGCAGCTTCAGATATTCAATCGGATTCGGCTAAGGCATGAACTTTTATTATTAACCGTGCAGTAGGAAGTGTTACGTAGCCACTCCAGCACGGCCCTACCTTTGGGACCAAAGCCAATTCCACATAAATTCCGAATCCGTCCTCTCATGAGGATTAAAAGATTTGGAAACCGCTCTTGTTTTTATCATTCCTTTGACATAGCCTGTTATTCCCTAGCCTGTTTTCAGTAACTTGACAGAACACAGGCTAAAGTATTAAAATCTGCACACAGAGCGTATCGCTGCCCTCCAAAGCTGTACTGCTTCAGTGCCTGACACAACCTGGAAACGACCCATACCCACACATTCTCCTCTGAGTTTAACAGCATCCCACTCCTGCTCATGAGTAGTTCAAAACTGAGCTGCTTTTTAGATGAATATTCTGCTGGGGCATAAAAATCTTACCCAACAGCATCAAAAACCTATTCCTGGGGCCATAAGGAAAACAGGCACACTAGGGAAATGCAAAGTATTAACCACAAACAAGAGCACGGCAATGAACATGAGGCTGAGGACCTGTGCTGCTACCAGCTGTTTACCTGCTTGTGAGCGTGATCGTAGGAGTTTATGTGGTTGTCAAACTCCTGGTGCTTCTGGTACTGCTTGTCACAAAGCTCGCAGTAGAAGTTTGCTCTGAGGTCTTCCAAAGCCTTGGCGATTGCCTTTTCTTTATCAACATAATCCTGCAAAATTAACCAAAAAACAAAATAGCACTTCAGTTAAACTTTCCATGCAGCAATCTGGAAGCTGAGTCATTCCTTTAAGGAAAAGGGCCTTCAGGAGAACGTAGTACACAGATCACTGAAATATTTTTACTTAGCAAGCTAGCCTTTACAAATTGAAAGCTGGCAATAACAACTTTTGCAGCACTGTCAGTATTGACAGCACTCGGTCCTCCTCCAGGCTGCGAGGAAAACGCCTCCCGGATCAACCGCGACAGCAGAAGGAGGTTCAACTCCCCAGGCTGATGCAGCCGCCTGCTCAGGGTAGCCCAGGAGCAAAGAGCACGGCAGGCCGGAGAGCTCCCTGCTTTACGGGAGCGAATCCCAGCGGTCCACACGCCGCGGCTCCCCCGGTTTGGGTGCTGACAGACGTCTGCGCGGCCGGTGCTCCTGCGCAGCTCAGCGAGGACGAGCCTGTCCGGCAGCGGAAAGCGGCGCGGCAGGAACCCTCCATCCCCACTCGGGTCGGCGCAATTTTGCAGTGGTTGCTCCAGGCAGTGAAGTTTTCCCCGGAGCAACGTTGTGCATGAAGCAGAGCCCAAGGAACCTGCAAGGAACATGCAGGTCACTGCCATTTAACAAGGTAGGAGAGGAGAATCTCCTCTTAAGGATGGTACAAGACGGTGCTTTAGATGCTGCAACTTCTGCACGGGTACAGAACTAAACCTCCAACCAGAGGAAAAAGCTGGGGAAGGGTGGCTTTAATAAAACAGAAGTCATTGAGTTGACTCTTATTGATAAAAAAGTTATAAATGCTGTACTATAAAGTACAATATACTAACAACAGCCTACCCTCCATAGCTATTTACCATGGCAACTTTAACATTGGAATAAATGTAAATTATAAAAGGCAAAAATAGCATAATACGAGAAAAAACATGAGAGATTAAAAGTTTCAGTCTCCAGAAAAAAGCTTCCTATGGGAAATTGCCTTGTATTAGTAAGGAGTTAGCAAAAAACATAAAGTGTTTCTAAATGTATTTACTAAGATTTTGTACAGCCTGCCTCACATTTATCCTATCAAAATTATATTTAAGTGAAGCTGTTGAACATATTTACTACAATGCAAGTTGAATTGCAAAAATTTCAACATCTAGGAGAAAACAAATCCCAAAATTCTACAGTTAAATGGCTTTTTAAAATATATATAAAGCACTACTGTACTTCTAAATAAAAATCTGTTGCAGGCTCCTGCTTCCATGGTTCTATTACCTGAGGTCTTGCTAAAAAAAAAAAATAAATAAATAAATAAAAAAATTGTATCTGCAGGCTGGGGCCTGACACGGCTCTCCCAAAGCCAGGAAAGGGAAAGAGAGCAGCGATGTTTGAAGTTCTTCGAGCCCACAGTCGCGTCCTGCACCGCGTGGCCTTCCTCCGAAGGCCTCCTGTGCCTAAACAACCAAAATGCGTCCCTTGGAGTGCCAGTATCTACCCCAAAGCAGGGCAGAGGCGCCAGGACTTGCTGCTTTGCTGCTGTTGCAGTGTTATCTCCAGTTCCTTTGAGGCTCCTGCATGGCTGGCCAGGCTGCTGACACCAACAGCAATTACGTACCGACTCCTGCGGAGCAGCAGCAAAACAAAGAAATGCATTTACACTGAGAGATTTGCACAGATTCATACGGAAAACAAAGAAGCTGGGCGATAAAGCCGGTAATAAAAATCCATGTGAGTAGTGAGGAAGCGCTGCCGCTCTGCAGAGTTCCTGGGAGAAACAGGGGCTGCATCCGAGGAGGAGGAGGAGCCTGGCACATCCAGCAGAGCACACTCCATGGTGCTTGAAAAGACAACTGCAGGAACTAAGAACCGTGCCATAAAAATCACACTGAAGATTTGAGACAAAACATCATTACAGGCAATTCACACAAGAGCCCCTACCACCCATTGCAAAATAAATAATAATTTGCCTTCTGCAGCTGCTGCCTGAAAATCCCCCGCATCGCAGATAGGGGCGAGCTGGAGATCCCAGCGTGGGTCCCGTGCTGCTTTTGGACACGAATGCCACAACTAAACCTTTCTCTCTAACGTGCAAACCGCGTGCCGCCCAGCAGGGCAGGCAAAGCGACAGAAAGAGCAGCGTCTTCGAGCAGACCACGCGCCCGGGCAGAGGAGCTGCCCGGCGCGCTCTGCACCAGCCCGTCCAGGTGCTCACCTGTACTTTGAAGCGTGCCAGAAGACACAATTAACTCCAGTCCCAAAATTAGTAATTGGTTTTAAAAGCAAATACAGTAGCTTGCAGTTGAGTATTGCAGAAATTCCCTTACTGAGCAAGCTAAGGTCTCAACTTAGCAAAAAGGAAAAAAAAAAAAGAAAAAAAAATCAGGAAAGGAAGATATAAATTTTCGTAGCTGAACAAACTGCCTGCAGCATTAGCTGTTCAGTCAGTGCAAAAACATTTTAGATCTGCCACGGTTACGTTTGATTTTAATGGAATGGAAACTACCTTCCCATTATTTCTTTAAGAACTGCAATTTATGCAAAACTGATGCTTTATTCCAGTATCTACTATTCTTCTCCAACCCCCTCTCAAGTCCTAAGGAAACGGGATAAGGAAGCCTTCCTAAGACTTGATGTGCTTTTTTAGGCTGGTGAGCAGAGGAAAGGATTAAAGGCCGGGCAAAGACCGGGCTTCCCCAGGGTGCGAGGCGGAAACTCGGTTACTGCTAATCCGAGCAGGCGGCAGCACGTCACACTCGCTGCCAACACGAGGGGCCATTTTTATCATTTCAGATGACAACAGTGTTTGGCTTACAAAAAAAACAACAGTCTTTAAATCCTATGGGAACATGAAATGTGTATTTTTTAATGCTGTCTGAGAAATTCTCCTGGAGAGAGGGCATTCGTTTCTCAAAATTGGAGCCATATCCTACCTTTTTAAAGAAAACAGGATTCCTGCAGTGATTTCGCAGTACTTTTTTTCCCCACTGCTTACTCAATAACAAGAGATCAAGTCCCCTTGCAATGGGAACTGTCTATGTCCAAGCGGCGCATGCAGATTTGACACTGCCGGGAAGGCAGGTTTGCTAGAAAAATTTGGCGGTCCTGGGTCTAGGGAAGGAAATTACCTGCCCGCCCCAGAAGGGCGGAAAAGCCCATTGGTAAAAAGCTCCGCTGCTCCCCTGCAGCTCTTGAGGAGCTAAAGAAACACCGAGGTTAATTCCAAGTGAAGAATCAGTTTGTTGACATCTAAATAGTGTCAGTATGAAGAAAAATGAAGAAAATAAGTTAATTCCTGCTATTTTAAGCGGAGCCTAGCGACAAGAGATCTTTCCTACCCGGATAACTCCTCTCCCGTCCAGCCCACAGGAGCTCTGATATCAACGCAGCCATTTCAGTACCTTGTACTTCTGCCTCAGCTCCTCGGTGTCTTCCTTCTCCACCTCCAGCACTCGCCTCCGCTCGGTGGCATCTTCGGCGTAGTCGAGCTTTGCAGAAAAACAGGAGAGGCAGTTTGCCCCGTAAATGTTTTGTGCTACCGAGGCTGCCAGAACGTCTAATTTAAAAGCCGAGGTTCGAAACAGAATTGCTGCATATCGCACTTTGCTCTCCTTGTTTTGCCATCCCACATACAACACAGGTCATTAATCCTCCTGAGCTGGTGGCTCCTAACAGGCCCATCCACTGCCAGCAGCAGCCTTGGCTTTAGGGGAATGAAGCTCCCAAAGCCAAGGAATTTCGGGGAGTATCCAAATCTCTCAACTTAGATATTCAGGGGTATTTTGCAAGGAAAGGTTTTCTAACCAGGCAGATTTCAGAGCTAGGCTTTCCTCATCTTTGTTGCAGGCGTTCCTGCCTTTAAATGTCTGCCCTGGAAGCCCCGAGATGCAACAGAACAAGGAACAGGGACACGGTGAACTTACCTCCATCTCCATGCGCCCCATGCCCATGACATCATACTTGACGACGATAGGGATGGGATCCGTCCTCCCTGCAACAGGAACACACGGAGGCGGTGAGGGGCCCGGCCGCTGCCGCAACGCGCTCAACACATTGGGTTTGGGTGGTTAGAGATCTTGCCTTGGAGTGCAGAGACCAGAAAGCTACAGTGAACCAAACACAAGCCATTCTCACAGCTTACATCCAAAACCTGCTTCTCCGCTCCAAAGCGGCTAAAGTTAAATGCACCCTTAGTGCTGCTAAATGGTCGTCTTTGAACATTAACTAGTTATAGAAAACCTGCCTGTGGTTAATGTTGAACCACGGCAAGTCCTAGCGCAGGACGCTTGGGGAAGGAACCTTCTCGGTGCTTCCACATGAGGCATTATCTACCTCTCATCTCCTGACACCCAGGGGCAAAATAAAACTATTAAATAATTATTAAATGTATTTTATGGTGCTATCACATTAATAATTAATTATGGGCTCCTGTAAGAAAACGTGGAAGCCGCCATGCCACATTTTGCACCTTTCCAAGCAAAACTCCACAAGCCAAACCCCTGTGCTTCCAAAGCGCCGGCGCCTGCGTCGCCGGGCTCCCGCGGGGAGCTGCGCTGGCCCTGGCATCCGTAAGCTGTGAAAAGGACTCGCTGCGAAGAAAATTGACTTTGAACTAATCAAACTATGCTGGAGATTGTTTTAAAAAAAGAAAAAACAAAACAAAAAAACATATCTTTAATCCACTCATAACCAGCCAAACAAAGCAAAATGGGGCAGACAAGCACTTTACTACCACAGCTTTTTTTTTTTTTTTTAATTATTATTATTATTTTACATCACAACTCGCGCTGGTCGTTGTGATGTAAGCCCACTGAGAAAGCACTTACCTTGGCCGGTGGGGACCTCGAGTGCAAAGACAGTGTTTCCTCCCCTACGCTCGCCCTTGGGGCGGTGCGGACACCCGTTTGTCGTACACACGGACACGGCTATTATACCGTTGGGCTGCGGGCGACCGGGCTGCAGCGTGCCGAGCGCCACGTTGCAGCCACGGGCGCCGCGAGGCCGGAGCCGCCTCCACAGAGCCCGCGCGGATACGCGGGGGCATCGGCCTGCGAGTGCCGCGAGGAGCCACCGCGGCGGCTCCTATACCGTTGGGCTGCGGGCGACCGGGCTGCAGCGTGCCGAGCGCCACGTTGCAGCCACGGGCGCCGCGAGGCCGGAGCCGCCTCCGCAGAGCCCGCGCGGATACGCGGGGGCATCGGCCTGCGAGTGCCGCGAGGAGCCACCGCGGCGGCTCCGAGACCTCGCGCCTCTCATTCTCTGCGCTCCACAGAGACCTATTGCTCCGGCAGAAAAAAGGCCATTTAATTGAACAGTGAGTTTATATTTTTGCTTATACGCCCACAACTTTATTGATGGGCATATTTAATCCAGTCCAAAAGGCTTTGCTGATCCAAAGCAGTATTTGGAATCAAGCTTTGATTTGAGTGTTTGAACCACTTTCTGTCTTATTCCCCCCATTTGGAAATGTTTCTCTTAAGCCCAATGGTATAATAAAGTAAGCAGTGACTGCAATTTTTAGCAAAAGGACCAAATTAAACATAGGTTATAAAAATGACTTCCTAAGTGCAATATCACTTTATATAATGTCTCAGCCAGGGATTTACTGGATAAGCAGCAAACCCAATGGAATCACTGGCAGCAGCTGCCTATGATTTTTACTCCCCCAGG
>VZSV01000320.1:210671-223823 GCA_013398735.1 Nothocercus julius
AAAAAAAAAAAAAATCAAGTTTGGACAGTATTAGAAATTTACGTTTCAATTGATTTTTGGCAATTCTAACACAAACAGAAACATCCCTTCTTAGCAAATACCCTTTTAATGAACAAGGATCAGACAAGTGTGCATAAAGAAAGGAAAGGAAAATGAAAGACCAAGCAGAAGGATGATGGCTACAACAGAGAAAGTAAGCCTAACATATTGGTGCACTGATGACAAAAGGAGTAATTCAGTCTGAAAATAAAAAATTACCACTGCTAAGTTTACCATCACCACAACAAGTCCAGGATCATAATGCTGTAAAAAAGAAACACCATTTGTTAGGCAGAAACCATGAGGGGCAGAAAACAGGTGGCTTGCGGCGGGCAAAGCTAATCCGAGGCGGCTTCCTCACCCTCCTCCCCATCACCGGGCTCTGCCCCGCGCGGCCGGGGGATTTGCAGAGCTTCCCATTAGTTTTGGGGCTGCTTTTGCGACCTGACGTTTGCTGGGTGGTGGAAGCACTTTAAGCTCCTGGGGGGTGGCCCGAATTTAAAAGATGCCCCCGGGCGCGCTAAGGCAAGCGGTTAACAAAACACAAAACAAAGCAAGCAAACAAACGAAAAACCCAAGTCTGGATTTTGTGGCGATTCCAAGTGTTTCGGGTCAAAATGAGCTATGTTTGCTGGAAAGAGGAGCCCGTTCAATGCTAAAAGCGATGCCTTTGTTTTCAATTTAACCGTTATTTCCTTCAGTGTGAAATAACCTGGCAGCCGCTCGGAGCGCAGCTGCGACGGGCGCCGAAACCAGGGCTCTACCCGCCCGGCGCGGGACGATAGGGACGGCGGCAGGGCCCAGCGTCGGCTCTCAGGAGCTGCGGGACTCCCCGACGTCCCCGTTGCCCCTTTCCGAGGGAAAGGCCGAGTTTTCATGAAAGGGCAACAAAACCCAACGTTTCAACCCGCTCTCGAGGGTTGCAAGTGCCGCACACAGACAACAACCGTCTCCCTCCATAGGGTAATTCATGCAGACTTTGTGTCCATAGCCCCTTCCCCAAACAAACACCCTAGAAACGTTGCCTCCTTCCTGAAGCAGCCGGCAAGCTCCTTCCAACGCAGGCTGCTTACCCTAAACTTTATCAAATGCTCTAATTAATAAAGTATTTCCACCTAAGGGAAGCACTTGTGTAAAAGGGGCATTGCATGAACCAGCACGAGCGCTGCACCTTGGGAAAAGCAATCTTAAGAGTAAACCACGTTTGCAATTATTTCATTAAAGATAACATAAAATAAAACCTGGTAGATATCCTGCTTTGCTCCCCGCCTTTCCAAGAAAGGATTTGTCAGCCAGCTTGTGCAGTAAGTTGCTTATCCCCTAATCTGGCAGGGGGGCAACACTGCTCGCGCGGCCCCGTGCCTGCTCAGCGAGCGGCGGGGAGGAACCGCAGCCGCTTTCGCTGAATCTCATTTATTTTTAAACGCGCCAAGATATCGCGCACGAGCAGCAGCGTCGTTGCCAGCAACGTTATGACGGAACCGAGCTCGGGAAAACGCTGAACGCTCGGGTTTCAGGACTCTGAGGTAGCGTCCCGGGCTCTCCTCCGAGGTCGCTCTTTCCAGGGCACTCGCTCCCCGTCCAGACTCTGCGGGTAGAGGATGCTCTGCTCAAACGGGACCCTGCACCAGATGGAGCCCCATCTGAGCCAGCCCAGAAACGCTGCCATTGCCAAGACTAGCGCAAGTTTTATTTATTTATTTTCTTTTAAACAGACAAGATAGCTTTTAGTAGCAGTGACAGGGATTTATGGATTCTAAATTCCTCCCTCCAGCAATGCCATGCTTTAGAAAAAAATAAGATATTACTGCAGGTCTGTTTAAAAAGGGAGATTAGAAATAAAGCTGTCTCAAGGCAGCTCTGGGAAGCTTTGGGCTCGTGTCCTTTGATTTACTCCAATTCTTAAGGATCCGTTTGTTAAATTCCCTGCGGCAGAAGAGCGACCGCGGGCTCCGGACGGCAACGGGGGTCTGGGGTCAGGTCCTACACCTACGACCACGAACCCACGGGCGCGGGATGGGACCATGTTAACTGCACCTACTCTGCGAAGACTTGAAATAGCAGGGTCCTCTTGGGTGCAGAAGGGTTTCAAAGCTCAGGATTCTGGACAAAGTCCCCTGGGTCTTTATGAAGCCCAAAACCTGTCACTTCGGAACATCTGATCGCTTGTTCAGAACACAATGTGGAGAGGGATGAGGAAATCCAGTCATATTTACAAGTGAATAAGCCCTGCCATGCACTGTGGTACCCCCTTTGCTGACTGTTACTTCTGATTCTTGCAAATAGTCAGACAAATCAAGAGATTTTTGTCCAAAATGACAGGGACAATCATGGAGCTCCAGGAGAGAGAAGCTGGTTTTCAAACAGGCCCTGAGAAAGCCACGAGAAGGCCAAGGTATCAACATGCCAGCACGTGATAAAGTTCAAACCCGAGCTCCACGTTCCCTAGGCACCCAAGGGCGCAGAGCCGAGCTCTCCGACTCCGGAGCTCCCGGAACTCCCGTGGGCAAGGGCACCCCCCAGCATCCCAGCCCACGGCACGGTGGCTGCTCACGAGCAACCTGGAAGCGCTACGGCGAGGACACAAATCGTGGCTGACCTAGGATGTCACCTCAGGACAGACGCTGCCTTCCTCGTCTCTGCCACGGAGAGCCCTGCCAGTCCCCGCGACGCGCAGAGCACCAGGGACCCCCTCGAGACCGGGGCGCGCCGGGCACAGCCGCGACCCAGAGCCTCCCCCGCGCCTCCTCATGGGTTTAACAGAGCTCGGAATCGCACGACCACGAAGGGAATAAAGCCCGACGTGAAGCCAGGAGAAGGACATCTCTACGGCACAACAAACCCACGCTACTGAGAGCGACGATTTCATCGACTGCACACAGCCAAGCAACCCAAAAACCTACGACCCACCACGGAAGGAAGAGCTTTGCGCATCTGAAACCAAACGAGGGGACCACAGCTCACCCAGACCTTCCCTTGGCCCTGCGGTTCCATGTGTTTTGACACGAAAATGGAGACTGCTGTGATGAGAGGGGACTTTCAAAACCGCATTACCCTGTTTTGTAAACACTAACTAAAGGTCTAACTGCTTATTTGAATTAAAAAAAACACTGCAACGATTTACATTGCAAACACAAGCCTGGAATCGTTAGTCTACGCCACAATTCAGGTTCTCTGGGAGGACACATTAAGATATAAGAAGACCATGTTCATATTTTTTTCCCCATCAGATTGCCAAATTATTCAATACTTAACTAACAAAAGCACTGTTAAATATTTTTATCTTTCTCTCTCGTATTTTCTTGTATTTATTGCAAAGCCCCAAGACAAGAATAGGTACAAAACTCCTCATTTCCTTGTGGTGTTTATCTTGGGTCCATATTGTTCTACATCCTCAAGGCTTCACAAACATCTATTCCGTTTCCTATGTGAGATCAGAAGACTTAACGGATGGAAAAAATGCATTAATACATTAGCCTGAAGCCATTTGGTGACCTGGTGACAGAGATGGCTTTCAAAGCCTCCGGGATTCAAAGCCTGAGCTCTCTTCTCCAAGCTGCAGCTGCCAGGCAAGAACATTTGCCACTGGTCTCCATTGCTTAAGTCAAAACTTTTGGAATAGCGACTCTAACCGAGCTTGAGCTCATGGCTGAACAGTCACAGGAATTGCCAGATACTTCTTGCCCTACCCACAGCATCATTTCCTCACCTGCAGGCCCTCCCCTCTTTGCTGCACATCTTCTCATGTTGCTTTAGACATCCCTTGCTTTCCCTTTACACCTGCTAAGTAAGATGGAAAACCAGTGCGCATCTGAACAGATTTAGTTAAGAACATGCCAAATAAGAACAGCATCGTAGTAATACAGTGAAGGGGGAGAAGAGGGTGATTATATTTATCACAGAATTTGCAAGTCAGAGCACAGAAACCCATTCGCGCTGCTTTTCTTGGCACGGTTTCCATTTTAAACTAAACCGCAGTGGGAAAGGATCTGAATTCTAGCATTTTCTAACAAGTTTAATCCCCTGACTTTGCAACATATTTCAGTAGAGCTTGTAAGATAATTTATGGGCTCGTGAAAGGATAAAAAATAAAATCAAGTTCTATAATGCACACTTAGGGCTACTGCCTCTGTGCCACCAGTATGATTTATACCATGAGCTTCCAGCGCACCTTGATCGCAGGAACATCATTCGCTTGGCCACGGCTAAAGGCTTTTTTCCCCCTCTCTCCTTTTTCAGCCTCGTTGGAAGACAGAGACCAGCAAGGAAAGGGCTCATAGACTTCCACGCCCTCCTAAGGGCTCCTGCATAGCGTGATATCCTCAGATCCCAAACCTGCCTCCGGGTGCAGGCACTCTGCCTGCTCCGCTGCGGCAAAACGTTGCTGCTCTCCGGGAAGGGGCAAGTAGCCCTTTGGATTATTCATGCTGAAAAGCAGCCAAAAGCTTGCTAAAATTATAAGCAAGGAAAAGCAAAATTATTAGAACATGATAATAAGCCCTGACCAGAATTAGGGGACAGAAGACACTTCTATGAGGCTGAAGACTACAGCTGGAGTTACTGCTGCTTGTGAAAACCTCTCCAGAAGGTTTCTCCCTTTTGAAGGCATCGCTACCTTCTTGTTATCTGAAAAACCAACATAACCCAAATACTGAAACACCCCACCAAGTGATGAAAGGGCTGCCCTGGTCCTCAGCAGACTAGCAAGAAGGAAAAATACCTAAGGTTTCCAGACTCCCATCCATTCCTTCATCAACATCCCCTTTTGAAACCACCTGTTTTTTCAGCAATTGGCTCCTTTGGAGCTTCCCAGCCTCTTTCATTTCACAGAAAGCAGCAGAATAGCCAGGAGAACAGGACAACTGTGGCCCATGACTTGCTAATATCAGAACTGCAGCCACCAAATATCCCCTAGAGCCCGTCCACTTGCTCCTAGCCACCAGGCGACTTCTGTCGGACTTTGTGCACCACAAACACTCCCTGCAGACCCGAGCTCACCCACCGAGAGGTGTCTAATTCCTCATACGTGACTCGTCAAAGGAGAAACTTGACTGAGTCCGGAGCCAATTTCAGGCGGGAGCCAGTTTGAAATGCAGGGTCACTTCACTGGGTGTCCTCAACGCTCCTCCGAGCGCCCTCAAACTCCCACGGAGCCTCTGTCCTGCTCAGGGAAAACCTTCACCTACTCCCTTTCAGTTCCCCATACCCAGCTACCTTAAAACTACTAATTTCCTACTTGCAGATATCCCTCTTAAAATATTACCAACCTCAAATTAAACTTGCAAGAACCAAGAGGGGAAAATGGTTTTAGCACTGCAAAACAGCGCTTTTTTTGGGTAAGACTTGTGGACAAACTGGAACCGATGAGAAAATGTGGAGAGAAGCATATAAAAAATAGTTTCAGAAGTATAATTAACATGCTACTACTTCTGGAGGTCAATCTTTCAATGCTTTTTATGATAATAACACTGTAGCTTCATCTAAAATATCTATTTCAGGACAGAATTTTAGAACATCTTAATTCAGGACTTTACTCAGCCCTCTGGTTCCCCTTTTGAGCCTTGCATAACTTTTCTGGTCTATTCCCCATTCTTGAGCTCTTTTAGCCCATGACTCTCCATGAAGGTCAGACTTTTGGCATATTCCACCCACACTTTCAGTAAATCTTTTCTTTTTTCCTGTAGATCATAGATTTTTGGATTCTCAATTACACTTGCTCTCCCCAAAAAAGGGGAAATGCTCTACAATTACCATTTTCTTGTTCATTAAAGCAGAACCAACATGCAACCTTTATAAAGGAGTGCTCCAGAAGCTGCACTTTGCAGATCGAAAGTGACTCCTGGCAGCTGGCTCTGCTTTTTCACACTCACTGGCAAGGCAAAGTGTCCATTTCCAAAGATGCTACAAGTTGCTTGTGGGGAAATAAAAGGAGGAAACCACAAGGAGAAGAGTTGAGCACAGGAATGACTCTGCTGAATTTACCATGAGCTCCTCTGAGCTCTGTTCTAGCAGCCCCGCAGGCAGAGACCACAGCGCTATCCATGGCTAGTGCTCCCTTCCATGCGTACCTAAAGCACAAACCGGACACGTGGGCAGGTTCCGCTCGGCACACGGCTCCTCTTGCAGCAGCTGCCTCAGCAAAGCCGGGGTAACTCGCCTCCTCATCGGAGCAGTTTTGCCTTTGTGCCCGTGTTACAAAGACGCCCGCGCGGCTGCTGCCCTGCGGGGCAGTTCAGTTCTGCTTCGGAAACGCTGCAGGGAAGGAGCTCAGCAGCTGGGTATCGGCCTTCGGCAACAGCAAATTTTGCCCCTAGCAGTTTTCAAGTGTGAATTTTAGCAGATTCCAGCTCCCAACCAGAGAGTAAAGTGCCCTCGTGGACAGAGTGTATCTGCAGCAGCTGCTTAATGCAAAGAAAGCCGCGTCGACAGGAGTCACACGGCACAAAGGTCGTGGTTGAACAGCAACGTAATGGCACTACTGAAAAAATAGAGTATTTATGAGCAGCAAATGCAAGGTAATACAACTTTTACATTACTGGAACTAAAGAGGGAGCCCCACTTTAAATCAACAGCCAGAGTTAAAAGCTATATAGCAATGAAAAAGCACCCTGACCCAACCACATCCATATTTAACCAAGGTCAACTATATGGAAAATAGTTGAATGAAATCTCAGCTCAATGCATGCAAACGCTATTTGGTTAGCTGCGAAGGCCTTCGCGCAGCAAGCGCAGGAGGGAAGATAAAATACCCACAGCAAACGATTACCCGAAGCGGTTCTGCCTCTGCTGCGTCCCTTAACCACAGGCTCTGCTAAGATTTTATGTCCAAACGCAGGGCTAAGCAAGCAGTTAGCACCACAGATTAGAGGCATTTTCTGCTCTTTAGTCTCATGAGAAATCTTGGACCTTCCTGCAGGAAGGGAGAGCACGGAATAGGGCAAGAACTTTTTATTTTGTTCTTCTCTTCCATTCTTAACACACCAGTGACTCTGCTCTTCAAACACCTTGAATGAGATTGAAATTAGATGTGAATATTTCCCTCCTGGCAGTTTATATTTAGATTTCGGGATGACCTAAGACTCCTCTAAAAAGGTCACTGGATAAGGAATTAAACCCTCCCAAATAATCGTCGCCAATGCCACGGGCTGTAGCTGCTCACGACTACAGGGAGCGTCCTTGACATCTGACCCGTCAGGCAGAACTGGACCAGCAGCCTTCCCCGGGCCTCTCCCGCCCTCCTCTTCCTCTCCGTCTCTGCCAGAGACGCTGTTTCCCTACCAGGCAGCACAGCGCTGTCCTCTACACTGTCTTTCCCCATACTCTGTCAGGCCAAAATTAGGGAAATTTCAGCACCCGCTGGGGTTATACAAGACAGGAAAGCCCTCACAGATCACGTGAGGTGTCCAGGGAACGCCATGCCAAAGCAGAAACCCAAGAGGTGACAACTACAACCACGACTTGAGCTTTGGCACCAGCACGGAGCGCAGGAGGATGCATGAACAAATGGATTTATAAAGAAACCCCGTTAGAAGCAGCGAGAAGCATTTTAACCACCAACGCACTCCTGCCTGTGCAGTTAGAGCACCTTGGCTCCGGGGATCAACATGCGTTTCCAGGGCCTGGAGAACTCGCCACCCCTCCAGTCCTGGGCAGCACAGAAACCCTCCTCCCGTCAGGGTCCACTGCAGGGACATGAAGTCCAGCGCCAGCTCCCAGGCTGTCAGACTAAGGGCACGGGAACACGAGCTTTGTCGCGCGGAGGATGTCGGGGTGTGTTTGAACTTCAAGCAGGAAACACCCAAGCCCACGGTCTCGTGCCCACAGCAAACACCTCCCTGCTCGGGCAGAATGCGCACGTGGGCAGCTACCAGGGAAGGAGCGACAGGGAGTCCCACCTCGAGGCTGCTTCAAGACAACACGATGGGCCGCATCCTCCCCAGGACCCCAGCAGAACAGGCACCACTGGCAGCTAAGGAGCTAAACACCACGGCCGCCCACGTGAAAGAGGCACCATCTGCTCAACATGAACCAGGCACCTCCCGCATGACGGGAAGGATTCAGCCCCAAGACAGAGCGAGCGCCGAGTGCCCTGGGTCAACCAGCGCTGGGGCCGGGGGACGCACCAAGACCAAGGCCACAAGACCAGCAGGGAACTGGAACAAGTTCAACCCTTCCTAGGCCTAGAAGGAGCTCAGAGTGGAGCCTCTCCCATCCGTGTGAGCCACCTCGGTCACTCCTCCCATGGCTTGACGCCACTGGGAAACACGCACAGAAATGGTTACAGCTAGGTTGTGGTTTTTTAATTACTGTTTTTAAGATCAAAGCATCCAGCCAGGGGGGTATCACCGCTCTTTTAGAAGCTGCCCCGCTCCCTGTCGGCAACGAGGCAGTTCCTCGGCTCCCTCCCACCCGGCCTGAAGCGGCGACCCTTCCAGCACACGGAGGCAGCAGCCGCCGCGCGCAGAGCGCCAAACGTGACACTCAACAGTGCATTTGCTTGGATATATCAACAATGGAAAGAAAAACCTAATCCAGAAGCAAAACAAAAAAGCAGAAATCATTTTATTAAAGACTGCAGCCGGTGTGGAACGTTTCAGACAGAAACTACTCAACTTACCCTGCAGTGACTTTCCCAATCCCTGGCCCAGCTTCCACCCATGTTTCTGGAGTAAGCGGTGTCCAATATTATCCTGACAGACAGAACAGAGAAAACAAACCAAAAATATTCCAATAATATATTCTTCCCTTCCCGCTGACATTTAAACATGTGATGAGCAAGAGATTTTTCTACATAAATAGGCATGCAAAAAAAAGGCTACTGAAAAGGCAGTATATGCCTAATAAAAGGGAAAGACAAATGTCAAAAAATTGCTGGCTAGAATTTTTCAGGGGAGGGGGGTATCGGGGAGGGTCACTTTTCTGATGGTGTGCTGGGCAACTTTTGTGCATCACATTTCAAAGAAAATAAAATCAAAATAATCATAATAAAAAGCAATGTGGGAGAAAATAAAGTGTACCAATAAAAATTGACAGTAAAAAGCATAAAATCAAGCTATTTATACAATCATTTCCATCACCTAGACAGCACCACTTAAGTTTTGTGTGTTTTGTTTTTTTTTTATTTTTTTTGAAAGAAAATCTATAATGTGTTTAGTCATTTTGTTTGTGTGTCAGGTTTTTATAAGACCGAGTAAGTTGTAAGTGCAAGACTGCCCCACCACTAGAAACCAAAACACAATCATAGCAAAATCCAGGCTAGACTTGATTGGGTTTTTTTTTTATATATGTATATATATAAATATAAACTAGCATGCAGCCAATATTAAACTGAAAAAACAGTGAGGTTAGTAAAACAAAAAAAACAAAACAAAAAAATCAATTAAATAAAATGAGCTCAAGCACAGACTGGGTGATGCATTTCACATGTAAACTAACAAAAATACTAAGATGTTAGAATGAAACAGGCCTAGCAATAAGTTAACAGCAAGGAACCATTAGTGCATGTAGGGGAAAAACAATAAGCATAATGTCTCATCTTCCTAAAGGAAAAAAAAAAAAAAAAAAAAAAAAGCTATTTTGGAATAAATGGAAAAGTACTGATGCAGCAATTAAATGTCAGCTTTTGAATCCTGCTAAACAGGGCTTGGAGCAGAGTTCATTGGGGTTTTAAGCCCCCCCCAAAAAAAAAAAACAAGACGCAGGAACAGGGGCAGCCCCTGCAGAGCAATTCACAGGTTATCAGCAGCCATCAGAACGAGGCTGCCAGCTGCTCAGTTAAACGTGCTCACCACCTAATTGTCACAAATATATGTATATACATATATATATATATATGTATTTGTTGTTGCTATCATTATGCAACTGCAGGATGTCATAGAAATATCCCATCTTACAACAGGCTGCAAATCCATAACATTTGGTGGTACATTAATTTTTTGGTTTGTTTGTTTTAAAGCCCCAAACAGCTAGAAATGCCGCAAGTTTTTGTAGCTACTCACACAGGCGGCACAGATCAGGTTGGCTGTGTTTTACTGCACTCACTCCACACTGACGGAAACGACCCCAGCTTGCTGCACTTTGGTAAATCAACTTGAAAGACACAATTTGCTCTGAGATATTGGCTGCATGGATTTGTTTATCCTCAAAAAAGGCGAGTCTATTACATGTAAATGTACTTTTTCGCCCCCAATCTATTTCATCTCATTGTATTTTCAAGGCAACAGTGTACATCCTTCCCACACTAGTGGCTCTCCCCCAAGACATAATTAAGGCTGCGTGGAAACAAATAAAACAAGGAGTACGGAAATGTCTGGTTATAAAAGCTTATATCAGTGTATGCAATGAAAGGAAAATGAACAGACATGGAATCCAGTCACAAACATCATGGGGAAAAAAAAAAACTATAGGTCTGGAAGCTTAGGAAAAACTTACCTGCAAACATATCTGCTGCAGACCGTTTACGTAACGGCCAAAACAACTGCATATTCCGTCATGCAAAAAAATGGCACTGAAGTTCACAGATTTGGCGGATAATGCATCAATTGTGGCCCCACGAGCGTGTCCGCCTGGCTCGGACAAGGGATTATTGACCCGGCTTTTAAAAGGCGACGCTGACAAAAAATGGCTGCATTTTCAAAAGCGGACAAGGAGTACTTTCCAAATCTTTGGCTAGGTGGAGATGAGACATTGTGCTGACTGTGTGCTGTTATGAATGCACTAAAATAAACAGACAGATGAAGCAGTATGCTATTTCCAAAAGCAGTGCAAGTGGAGTGAAAGCATTTCCATACGAACCTGGCTTTAAAAACTGGGCTGTCAAAAGAACAGTTAAATGTAACACAAAGTAAGAAACTGTCCAATCACTAATGTAGGTTTTTGTTTTTTGCTTTTTTTTTTTTTTTTTGCTTTGCTTTTTTTGCTTTGTTTTCAATTCACTGCTTGCAAGTAATGTATTTATTAAAGAAGAGTGAAAGCATAAAATAAATTCAACAAGTCAAGACCAGCTGGGAGATTCAAGAGCGGTGTGTTGTGACTGACACAGTGAAGGGGGAAACAAATGTTAAAGGGGGAGGAAAAAAAGAAAAATTTAGAAGGGTTATACACATTAGCACCACTTTTACAGAACCACTCAAGAGGATGGTCGCAAGCTGTTTAAGGCAAATTGGAAATAGGCCCAAACATCATCACGTCTCAGTTCCCAAGGAGGGGGCATTTTCACCCCAATCTCAGCCATTTGTCACTTCAGCGGTGAAACTACTTCCTAATTAAACAAAATGTTAAATTGCAATGGAGTATCTTGGGTTTCAATGAATAGGGAAAACAGCTCTAAGAGCTTAACAGTAAAATCCTTGGTGGCTTCTAGTTATTAACCTGCTCATAAGGAAGTCTAGCCATGCGGCACCTTTTTCTCCTCCATTTCAGCTCATCATCGTAGACATCTCGTCCAGGAAGACGGGCAGAGAGGCTCTTTTGCTTAAATGTTACCCTAGAAATTAAAGAAGGTGAGGCCAGACTTGCTAGGTTGACACAGGCAGCTGCTCTACACGGCCAGGAGGCCCGGGCAGCACGTGGAGGCACCGGGGATATCAGCAGGGACCCAAATTTGAGCGAGGGCAGCAAGTGGTGCAGCAGCTGGGAGCTTTTGGCTTAATTGCTTTTCTTTTTTCCTCTCTCCCTAGAACTGCAGGGGCTTCTCTCTGGCACGGAAAAAAAAAAAATCTCTCTTTAATCTTCCCGTTGATGACAAGAACCATCAGTCCTTTTGACTAAGTCACCCGCACATTGCAATAATTTTCCTGCAAGGGAGTTGCAGGTGATTTATAGAAAATGCCAAAAGCCCAAGCAGGAAATGATCCATTTCTTGGCAGAGAAAAGAGCGGCTCTCCCGATTTTCCTCTTTGAGTTACAGCCGCAATCGAAATTATCAAGGCAGCCAAGAAAAGTTGCTCTAAAGGGGGTTGAGGGAGCTCAAATAGTCAAGATTTAGCAGGGCAGCCAGTTGCGCACACGGCAGCAGGGCTGTCTGCTCTTGTGCAGTTATGGGCACGACACAAAAAAAGAACAGATGGGAGAACACTTGGCCGTAAAACAGAGAAGCTCGATGGGCTCTTGATGCAGTGATTTACACTTCTCTGCATTAATCTCATCATTTGGTAATAGAAACACCCACCTCTAGTCCACAATTTCAGAGGGGGAACTTGCCATTGCAGATGAAGGGCAACCTTTTTAAAGGCCTAAACTTCACTGAAAAGGCCTAAACTTCCCTGGAATTTTAAAGGGAGTTGGTTAAGTTATCTGGGAAGGCCTCACCCAAAGTGACCTGCTCAAAACAGCTCACGCCAGCTTCCCTAGTGGCCCATCCTGCGACCTGAGGAGATGCTCTCAGTGACTTGCCACAGCTATCGGTGATTCCTGGTCACGATAACCTCACTCCAAAGGTACTGACAACAGCAAAAAGATGCACACCATGGAAAAAATGCATACAAAAACTCCATTTTTTGATGCTGTATGTGGTTTATAACCCACGAGGATTTCAGTAGTTTGGGCTGCCTCGCGATTAAGCCGGAGCGAGTTCTGCCTGTGGCCGCTGGCCCACGAGACGCCCACGCCACCCCACGCGCTGCATTCACCTTGTTCCTCAGGCAGCCGAGGCAAAACCCCTGTGTCTCTTGAGTGGCTTGTAAGCTGTGCTCACTGTGTATCGAGGAATCTATAAGCAAGGATCGGATGCTACTGGGTGAACCCATGCAAACAAGAGGTCGAAAAGATTCCCAAAACAAAACCTAGAGCTCACTACAGATGACACAATGAAGACCAGAGAGAAAAGCCAAATAGTAATGCTACACCATTCAGCTTCAAGAAGCACATTATTTATAGCGCTGTCCACATACGGCTACTGCTAAATGTCAAATCAGCAGCCTTATCAAATGACACTTTGGAACTGGTGGAGTCCACAGATCTGTACAGATTACGGTGCGGCAAAACTCATCTTCAGCTCCCATGTAAAGCTGCTAGAGCCCGGGATCTTCAGGCAACCAGCAACTGGAGCTGAGCCCTCGGGAAGTTAAAGGACCTTCTTAAGTAACTCAACAGAATTAGAGGGGGGAGGGAAAA
>VZSV01000320.1:224151-238748 GCA_013398735.1 Nothocercus julius
ATAATCTTTGTGAAGAACATCTTTCATAAATACAAAGGAAAACAACAACAAAAAAGTATTTGCAGCTATGAGTGCATTGATACAAAATCTGCAATCTTCTCTTCAATTTAGTAACGGAAAATAGCTGGCTTCTCAGTTAGGGCACGTACAGCTACCAGCCCGTGGCAGTTCTGTTCCGTAAACGTCCTTTGGTTACGGTCACATGTTTCAATCCAGAAACATCTTTAGCCTCACCAAGCTCCCCGAAGCAGGATTTCCACAGACACAGAGGACTAGCACTGAGGACCTTGTAATGATCTGTAGACTCCCAAACCTTTTTTTCCAGCCACCTTTGAGTTGCATGCTGTAGCAGTACAGTCAGCACCTCTCAACAGATAATGCTGCAGAGCTGGCTCTAGCTTCAGCGATTGTCACTTGGAGTGAAACCCTCGGCGATTTCCAAATAGCTTGAGCTTTTACAAGAGCTTTCAGACTACTCCAAGGATCTGAAGGACTGCAAGAAGCGCACGGACGAGAAGATATTTAATCCGCTCTCGAGCCTGCAGAGTAACCGAACTGTAAATTTTTAACTGGAAGTGCTTTAATCTACTATTGTTAAAGATAACCTTCCTGTACGGGGAAAGACATTTGTCATCTGAACTGTTTCCACCAAGCGAGACCCAGGCTCCTGCTCGTTCCTACGAGCCGATCGCTTTTTAAAGGTCAGTTGAGTTGCTAATGGGAAACTCCATAAGGTTTATAAAACAACTTGCAACATTAAATGGTAATATTGCAAATATTTCCATGGGTGGTCTTTGCAGATTCAATGCTTGTCCATACTCCTTGCCTCTCCACTTTGGTTCAAGGATGTTTTTCATTTCTGGGTGGGCCAACCGCATAAAATGTGGTAAGCCAGAAAAAACAGCACGAACACTACTCTCTAGAGCAGGAGAGATTGCCCAGGAAAGGCAACCAAAGTGGCAGAAAAAGCCACTCTTAAATGTTCTTGATTTGCCAATTAGAAAAAAAAAGAAATGCATATTTCATTAATAATCTGAGAACAAAATCATTATCACTAGTCAAGAAATTTGACAAATTATTTATGCTTCCCAAGTACAGATTTTGTTCCAAAAATCAGCCCCGCACAGTTGATTTGACAATGCAAAACCCCAAACGCTCAGGTTCAGTCCTGTGGCTCTTTCCAAGAGTTCAATGTCCCTGGCTAGGGGGTTTATACCTCAACTTCTCACTTCTCTCATTACAAAGGGAAAAAAATGGGTTTGAAACCAAGAACAACTTGATTTTGGCTCTTTTTCCTCCCAAAGGGGTAAGGCATTCACTTATCCTCTCCATCAAATGATTTTCAAGCTGTAACCTCAAGGCTGAACTGCAGACCTTTAAAACCTACCATAAAGTTGTAAAGATTGATAATGTTGCTATATTTGGATTATGATACATGTATAATACACTAAAACCATAATTTAATTTAGAATTTCTGATGCAGCTTAACGTTAATCAAACTGCAACAAAATAGTATATTTGCAGAGGATCCATGTGAGTCTACGTGTTCCCACTGTTGGATCCAATGTATTCTGCCACATTTTATAGAATTCTGTATGCATTGTTTCCTCCAAATACCAAAAAGATTTAGTCTCCTAAAGTAACACTCATCTACGACCATTTTTATTCCTCTGGTTGGGAAGAGCCTTTTAGAAATCAAATATTCAGCCTAGGCTGTAGGTCATTTTTGAATTATTTTGTGAATGCTCATTTCCAATGCGGCCCAGGGTAGGATACCAGCAGGTATTTCTCCTTGTATTTCCATAAGGAAACAGACTTGGCTTTTTAATTCAAAGCTCCATATCACAATGGGAGATCGATACATTCAGGAGGACATGGAATGCGAATTCCCATCTCTGCAGCATTATCTCATGCGTCATCAATTACTGCCATGCCTAAATCTAGCATCATGCCAGCACATTAAGACAGTAGGTACTATATGCAGTGTTCACTGGACCAGAAGAACAGAAATAAGAAGGGGGAAAGGAAACCCTAGAGAAGAAATTAAAAAAGGCAGACCGTGCAATACAAACCAGATCATGGCTGCTTAGCTAATATGGGCCAACTGCTGCGGAAGAAAAACGTCGAACACCCCAAGTTGTGTAAATTTTTGGTAAACATCTAAACACGCACACAAACACACACAACACCAACCTACACACGAATGAAAATATATATATATATTGCTCTTTTGCTAGCACTAAGTCGCTTCTCAGCGCACGCTAACGTCAGGCAGCTTAACAGAGAACTCAGATTAGCGTAGAGAAAAGTAGTATTTGCTTAACAAGCATCTCGTCTAATCAGAACACCACTGAGTGACCCTTTATTTTTTGCTACCAGTTTTACCGCTCTCGTATTGAGACAGCAAATTAGCATTAAAATTGAAAAGCTAAAACTAAGGGCCAACCTTGTAGGTGACGTTTAGGCAGAACAAGTTATTACGTTTAAAACTAACAAAAGATGCTTTGCAGGCAGAAAAATTAAAAAGCTCCAAAAAGCTTAAAAAAGATCAAGCTAAACAAGGCTTATTTATTTCCCCATCTTACAGCTTCATTCTCCATGCTGAATTCAAAGTAGAACAGTATTTTAAAGAAATTCACAGCAGAGATTCAGATTCTAGGGGAAGGGCTGCTATACTAACACTACATAACACATCCGTGTGCGCCTATGGCCAGATATCATTCTAACGTGTTTAATCCTCCAGTAACTATCCAAAAATATATACTAAGAAAAGGACTGAAAGATATTTTCCTATATTTTACTACACTATTCCACTAGGCTCACCCAAAGAATTAACCTAATTCATAAACAAAAAGTATTAAAAACTTAACACCACAAATTCTCTAAGTGAATTTATTAACTTCTGAAATACCAAGCTGAACATAAATGTAAAGTTACTATAATTTGAGTAGAACTATTTAAAGAGCAAGTCCCCAGACCACTTAACATTACAGGAGGGCATGCAGTTACACTACAAAAAAAAAAAAAAAATCCCCTACCACCACTTCCAAGGAGCCCACTCCTACCCCTGGACTGCATTCACATCAAGTACCATCCGATCATGGCCTAATTCTTGGTGGATTGATGATGGTGATAATTACATATCTTACCGATTCTATAGGCTTGTCAAGAGACGCCTGCTCGATCTCCAGGTGCCCTTCTTCATACTGATCAAAGTGATTTCCCTGGAAAAGAAAGGAAAATTTTGTTAGCTCACTTATCTCTATTATCGCTGTGGCAGACCAAACATTTTGAAAAGCCTAGTTTCAAGACTTAGGAGGCTTGTAAACATGTGTGAGCTTGTGTACATTTAGCCAGCAAAACTAATGAACTAATTAAATATAGACTAAGTTCAGTAAATAGGATGGAAAAACTATATATAATAATAACTCTGAAACCCTATCATGCTAATCAAATGATCATCATAAACTGTGGAAGTCAGTAAAACCACCAACATTCAGAGGACAACGCCTTCAAAAATAAAGAAAGAAAGAAGAAAAGGAAGGATATAAAAACATTAAGTCACCAGCAGGGGTCAAACAGGGCAAAAAATCAGGAGGAACCGACTTCACCACCACTATGAAGTCTGGGGCTGTTTTGTTTTTCAGAGAGCAGCTTTTCTTGCACCAGGAAGCCCAAATTGCTCAGGGCAGACGTGTGATCCCCCATACCAGCAATGGTCCCAAAGCCCCTTCTCCCTGCGGCACCCGTCTGTGCTCCGAGGGCCCTTCCCCTGCATTTACACAGCTGCACAGGCGGCAGTTAGACCAGAGCCGCTCACACAGGGAACAGGAGAGGGGGAAACGCCCGTGGAAGGACGGGAGCAGGCAGGGGCACACAGGGAAGCACATCAGAGGAGGGGGATGCTCAGAGCGCCAAGGAAATGCCGCACGGAGCCACCACGCCAGGCACCATCTTCCTACCACCCCACAGCCCCCACGGCGCGGGATCCTAGAGCGGGGCCGTGCATAATGTGCTCCTTCTTAACCTAAACGCCACCGGAAAATGAAGCAGTGCTGCCGTTGCATCGGACTGGAACCCCGTAAACACCACACCTTGTACATCAAACGCGCGCTTGCTCTAGAAGTATTTAGAATTTACTACCATCCAGCCAACATCACATTGTAAATAAAGTCTAGGAAACCCTTGGACAGTCTCTGCGAGGATTCCTACGCTCCCAAGGCATCATGAAACCACAGGAGCCTTAAGGCCTCGGTTGTCACTTGCTGCCCCTTTTCCAGACCCGGCAGTGCCACTGAAATCCTGCCGGCTCCATAGGGAGCATCCAACACCTGGCAGTTTTTGCCTGCATCACATGCCGTAACCACCAGAGCATCTCACCAACGTTTAGATAACCAAAACACCTGAAACTCTCAGCATTTTCACACTCAGACCTGGTTTCCCTCTCTGTGCCCTCGCGGAATACATCCAAGCACTCTCTCCATTAGGAATTTGACTGTTCTGGGTTTGGCAATTTAAAGGCATCAGAATAACCGAGCGTCTAAACCGAGATCAACACACATCGTGGGACTACTCCTTATTTATCAACACCGACATGATAAAGGAGACGTTTCCTTGCACCATAAAGCAGTCCGCACTGGGAAGAAATGGCACAAAAAATTAACTGTCATAGGAAGGACAAATTTATGAGCGCGTTTGTTTTAAGGGTGCCTGTGAGGAAGGAGAAAAATGGTTCTTGCTTCTAAAGCCATTATAAATAGCTTGTTAAAGCGATGTTGTCTGTCACCTTTTCCAGGGAATTACAGGCCATTCAGAGCAGGGATCCTGCGGGATGGAGGCAGCAGTTTGTCCCTCTGCCTGGAGCTTTCCAAGAAAGAAGTTGGGGGGGATTCAATCTGCTTTTCTTTTTCTCCCATCTTTCAACCTGGCACCTTGAATTGATACATTCTGTATTTCTGATTTGCTGCATCTTAAGACAATGAATCAGAAGGAGAAAAAATCCTTTAACATTCAAATCTAACGTTAATTAAACCCAAGCACTGAATCTGTTGAGAATAAACTGCATTTCTGGCAAATGTGAACCTTTAGCACAGACGACATTTTAATATGAATTTGATCAGTGTCTTCTGCCAATTTCAGTGATGTTTCTCTCTTTAGAGGAAACCATCAAGCAGAGAGCAGAATTCAATCATGACAAAATGGATACCAGAGCATTAAGTAAAAGCTGCATAAAAGTTTTCAGTAATATTCAACACAAAGCAACCAAAGCAGAGTCCTAATTTTCTTTTCTCCAGATGGTTATTCCAGAAATACAGTAAAATCAGCTGAAGTTTCCACCTATGGCAGAGGAGAAGGGTTTCAGTGCTGAATGAAACACTCTCTTCCCTCTCACGCTCTGCTCTTCAATTTTAAAACCGCCTGTATGGGACTGCTAACTTCTGCTGGGCAAAACCAGACGTGTTTCCCTGCTTGTGTCACTATCTCACAAACGCTCTACTCTGTCCCAAAGCAGCAGAGCAAATAAGATGAGGAGCTTCCACTTCAGCATCATTTATTGCGGTTCACACCACACCGAGCTACAGCCATCGCTCCAACACCAGGTGCTTCACCTAGAGCATACTGAAATTCAATCTATTTTACCACGTAGATGGGAAGCAAGGACAAGCCTTTCATGTTGGAGCACTTCACCACCGCACATACTGTTTAGTTTCTCCGTTGTGCTTCATCTCCAGAAGCCAACGTGCTCGTGTCCTATATATTTTCTTGCTGTTATCATCCATACTTCATCTCCCTACGCCTTTTGGTTACTCACAGTCACGCGGCCTTGCCTTCCTCCTCCACTTTCCCATTGCTTGATCTTTGCATGAAGCTCTTGGCCAAACTTTAAGCCTTGGAGCCTTCACGCAGTTCACTGCCGAGTTACGAATCTGGCATTTGAAAAATTGACTCCTAACAAAAGCCATCTCCGTGCAGGGTTTTAGACCCTCATCCTCCCTTATTTGGGCTGTAAACACTTTAGCCTTTTGGTCCAACAAATGCTGTTTTGTCCAAGATTAAACACAACAGAGCCACTGCATTCTCTGAAATAATTCAAATAAAATAGCTGTGGGAAACGGTTGCCAGTAAATGGCTCTTAGTCAATGTACATGAAATGAATTCAAGTCTATTTATCAGTGTGAGCGTAATGGACCTTACACGCTCCACAAAATAATCTGTCCCCTCCGAAACAGCCCAATTGTTGCCCAAATGAGCTGCCGGCAAAGATGCAATGCAGAAGGACACATGGACACCACCAGGAAGACAGATCAGTTTAAAAGCATCTACACAGCTACCAGGCAGAAGAAAATGACACCCTCCTCCTTTCCAGCTGCTCCCTGTACCCAAAACCAAGCACTGGGTTTCCCTGTACCTGACTCCCAAGCACTGGGATTTCTAAGTCACCTGTAGCCTTCTCAAAGCAAGGAGGAAGGTGGGATGAGATAAGGCACTTCTGCAGCTGCTTCAAGGCTTTTAACTTTCCTTTGATACTCATTATTGGGCTGCATTTCGTAATGAAGAACGAGTGTGGAGGTCTAAGCGTAAGCAGCTAAAACCAAAAGCCAAACCTTTAAGCCAAGTTCTCATTTTGGAGAAGTGAGGAAACTTGACCAGAAAAAGCAGTACAATGGGATGTGAAACCAGCAGTTTTCAGACTCATCTTGGTCAGCCATCCCGCAGTTACATCTCAGCAAGATAGCTCAGGTGTTTGAGTATTATTAACATGAACAAAAATCTAAGTTACAAGAGCAAGACTGATGCAGAAAGCCTTAAACTCCCAAAATGCAAAGTCAAAGTGCCCATATTCAACAGTGTCAACTGTTTATCCAACAGTGTCAACTACAATCACATAACCAAGCTGATTCCCCTTTCTTGGGAGCTCTGGAGGTATTATGTTGTAAAACAGCCACTGAGACACTAGGAACATCTAGAAAGAGAAATTAGCAGCCACAAAAAAGGGCATTTTTCTAGTGCGGACAAAGCTACAGCTCACTTCTTTTTGGTATAAGTTACAAAGTAGTTTTCACTACCCTCCAGTTTAAAAACAAACAAAAAAAATCTTGTTTTAAAGGAAGAGTTTGAACCATTAGGAGACCTTTAGGAAGGCAAAGCTACTCTACTTCCATTGACCTTTTCCAAAGGTAGCCAAAATGTTCTTGCCAGCCCTCTCCCAGCACTCCACACCTAGGACACCTGCATGAACCCTACCAGACCAGCATCAGCGGCGGCACCAAACCCAGATGCGGGAGCCACTCTGAAGGGACTTGACCAAACGCCAGAGATTCTTGCCTAATCCAAAGCCCCAGCTACAACTTACATGCTGTAAATCACAATCAACATTAATCTCATTTTTGTGTTCCATTTTACTTCTCATTAGCTTTTTAAAAATCTTTTTGGCTCAGTCAGCTTTTCTCAGACCCATCAGTTTTGCACAAGGCTAAGCTCAACTTACCCCCTTACCCAGGCAATTTCAGCCAACACAGGCAGGAAAGTGTCAAAAACAAGTTAAAAGCACCAGAGCTAACCAGTGTTTGTCACAGGCAGGCGAATCTTCGTGGTTGGATAATTCCCCTGCAAGATCCACATGCACCTCGACTACAGAAATCCGGGCCAACAGTTTAGGCTGCCTTTATAAGCGGAGCAGGACCTGAGGATTCTGCAAGATGGAAGAACTCCAAAAAGCCAATGGATGCAGACACTGCATTGATAGAAATCAGTCCAGAGAAACCAAAATCCGCTCCAGAAAAACGTAGCTTTACACATGTTACTTGAATATTTATTATGTACCCAGAACAAGACACATTTTTAAAATCAACATGATGCCATGAAGATGATCCCCTCCCCTCTCCTGCCTGCACTGGAAGGTTTGGAAAGGTTGAGTCATGTGGTTTCCAAAAACTACAGAAAATCAGTACAAAAGCAACTCAAATTGTGCTAGGACCCCAAAATGCTCAGTTAATATGTCCCTCAAAAACATTAATCTCTTTTTCCCCTTTTGTCTCCTGATGGACTGTAACGACCCACAAAATCCAAGTTATCCTTTGTGAGCAATTCAAAAAAATCCAAAAAACAGCCAGCACTTTCGTAGCCTTCCGCATATTATAAATTGCTTTCGCAGTCCCTTTCTTGTACACAAGCAATACAAGTGCGCAAGAGCTGACAATCTACATCTTAACACCCTTGGAAATACCTTAATATTTGCAGCTTTGGGAAGATGTTGACTGCAGCAAACCTCATTTGCGGGAAACACACACATCATAATTATTTTTGAGTATGCTTAAAATAAAAATCCTCTCAAGTCAATACAACAAAAGCAATCACTTAAGGTTCCGAATTGAGTTTAAATTAGCAACTTTTTCAAGAAGCACCTGGTAATTACGCGTTGAGATGCTGACAGCACCTTCAGTTCACCACACTCAAAGTGAATTTTGATGCCAGAATTCCATCTGTGACATCCAAAAACACTAGGAGAACACACACCAGGGCACATTCAAATCTACTAATAGGTCAAGAGTTTTAAACTGGAAAAATGCGCATAGAAATACCTAGCTAGGACTGCTAAAACCACGTCCTATAGTTCCAAAACAAACAGCTTGTTGAAAAGGACATGCTGAAAAAGCCAGAGGCAGCTCTCTGCTGCACTGTGTTTTACACAGCTCGGCATCAAACGAGATGAATTTCATGTCTTTTGGAAGCCTGCTGCCGTTACCAGCGCCAGCCAGGTAATGGATGCAAGGGTAACGTTTGATTCTTCAGCTCCTCCAGCAACGGTATCGGAGGGTAGGAGCGCTGCTCAAATGTACCCAATCTTGTCTTAGTTATTTTTAATATACCCTGATACAGAAGGGTCTGGATCTCACAGTACCTTACAGACTAACAGATCTCACAGTGACTTACAGACTTCTAAGGCAAAAGGAAAAAATTATATATAGGTATATTGGTCAGATAAGATTATAGTCATTTAATATCTAATATAATGTATTTTTTTCCCCACCAAAAACTTCTGAAGATCAGTCTTCAGGGAGCTGGACTGAAAATTCTGCACTGAATGGGGAAAGTGCTGTTTATGTATGTGTATATATATATATATATGTGTGTACATACACACATATGTATTTCCTGGGCTCTCTCAGACCACAATTTCCCTGGCTACTGAAACTCTGCTTCACAAAGGCCATGCATGGAAAGCAACCACAGGCAGGGAATTTGGGCAAGTAAACACCTTGAAAAAAGTTAAAAGCATTAATAGTAGCATTTTTTTTTTTAAGTAGCTTTTTTGACTCAGTAAAGATTGCTTTTAAACCCAGCTATCCCAGAAACCCTAAGGATCACATCGGCTGGACTCAATGGGAATTCCACACAGCTCCGGACAACATTTTTATTGATGGGCAGAAGGGAAATGGAATAACTGGTGACCAGCTTTGCAGATCATGAAGCCTGAGGAATAACAAGTAACAATGAGGACATGTTTGTACAGAGCAACCTGACCTGTCTAACAGTGACCTGAACCCGCTAAAACAAAGTACGTTTAGCAGAGCCATCTACAAACACACCTACAAAACAGGGCTGCACCTGAGAAGGCAGGGACTGAAGAGAAACCCATGCAGCGCTAGGGCAAAAAGGCTAAAAATGCAACCCAAGGATATGGAACAGCAAGTCAGAAACAAGCAGTAAGAAAGCAGCTTATCTGTGTGTATGGTACAGATGGGACCAAACTCTGGATGCCCCACAGTCTTCTAGTTGCACTTAGAAGATGCAGAAAATTTTAAGCAAGCAATTCCAACGCAAAAGGGCTGGAAAAATGCCTTCTAATGGCAGAATTCAGAGATTGGCCTTTAAAGTTCTCAGAGGACCCTAAGAACAAGGCAGAAATGTTATATACACCTTCACAGAAAGAAGAGCCAAGACACTAATGGATACTTCAGCATTATAGAGAAGGATGTAATAAAAAGCAATACAAAGGCAGAAAAATCCACACAGAAAATAAGGAAGTGTGCACTTTCAGTGGACAAACCCTGGAATGACTTACAAATGAAAATGCAAGTTCACTATCACCTGCTGTCTTCAAGACACTGGAGTCAAGCACAAGCTGCTGGACTGAAAGCAGGGTTAAATGACTGGAATTGAAACACGTGTGTGATTTCTAGGATGTCTATTCTGAATACCTAATATTACCTCCTATGTTAATTTATGCTATTATGTTAATCTATGTTAATTAGGGATCTACCATCAGTTCAAAGCTCTGGATATCACATTTCAGAGGAATTACAATCCTACTTCCCTCCCACCCCCCATTCTCCTACATTAAGTTTTTTTCTCCTCCCAATTAGTGGAAGGAGGCAAATGAAAGTTGACCCTGTTTATTTTCCTGAAGCTCAGAGAGAAGCTATCAACTTTGTCACATAATCCATGAGCAGTCATGGCCTGTTCAAGGATATAAAAATCAAACATGCTTCTTAGCTGGCACTTAAGAAATGAAAAGAATAAAGTCCAAGCAACTGACAACACAGACTCATTAAAAAGGCAGAATTTAAATGGCCACGCTGCCGGCCCAGATATCCAATAAGCTGAACTGCATAAGCTGCTTGGGAACAAAACTTATCCCTGTACTCCTGACATTCTGCCAATAAAAAAAAAAAAAAAAAAGTAATATCCACATGTCATCAACCTTTGACTGAACTTGCGGAAAGCGGCAAGACTAGTAGAGCAAAGACCAACTAACAGCAGCAATGCACTCGCTTGGCTCTTGGGGTGGAAAAAAAATTGCTTATCTTCTTGGCATAAACAAGAAGAGCAAGAATATGAGAACTGAGGTCCAGACTGTCCACATTTCAAGCAATCTTGGAAAATGAGGCATTTTTGCTTAGCAAGAGTGTTACCCTATTCTACAGACTATACAACAAACTCCTCTAAAAAAAACAAGAGACAGAACAGTTTGCCTTCCATCTGGCTAATGGTGCAAGTAAGCACAATGTATGTAGGAAGAGGAAATTCTTGTGCACATATACACATATGGCTTGTAATATTTCTGCTTCCACAATAAAAAGGAGAAAGAAAGAAACATAACATTTTCTCAGCAACTGTGTTTAACCTGGAGTGCCACTGGATTTCAATAAACCAGAAATATCTGTAGTGTTCATTCAGTATAGTTCATCAGAAAAAAAAAAAAAAGTGTATTGCAATTACACGAAATAACACTGTAAAAAAACAGCCCTTCATGTATAGGGAAGGGGAAAAATTGGGGAATTTGTTGACGTAAACCAGCACACTTAACTTACCATATCACTGCCTAAAGGAAAGAAAGCGAAGGATCAGTAATGGACTTCTTCCTTCAGCAGCTCATTTTGTTGCATAACATCTCCCAGACAGACACTGCTGTGCTGTCCTGGTCGGGGAAGGAGCAAAGCCTGTCAAAGCTGAATGCATTTCATGAAGCTGCCCTAAGCTCGGCACCTGCACAACGACTCCAAAATAGGTGCTTCCCCTGAGGTTTTCTAAGCTTTGGGAGTGGAAAGCAACCAAGGATCTACATCCTTTGTGCAGCTTCTAAAGCTACGCAGCGCTACTAGAGCGAGATTCTTCTGCAATCCTATGAAAAAAGGAGGGGGGGAAAAAGGCTCCTAATCACACTTCTGTAGTGATAACCTCCAAGTGTATTTCTTGCTCCTTTGGGAGCTTATATTTTCACACTCTGCTTTCATGCCTTCCACCCTGCCACAAAGGACTCAGGAATATTTGCACAAAATACATAATCTCTCTCCTCCCCCTCCATACCATGATCTTTATTCCGCAGGATGTCTGACCTCCTTATCCTTATACCCTCTCCTACAGTATGTTTATTCCCTCCATCATCTTCTCTACCTACCACATTTTGCCTGTTTTGATTCTGATATTCCACATCTATAATTTCACTGGTTCTGAGCTGCCTGCCCCCTTAAAAAAATGCTACTCCCACCATCATTCTTGTTTAAGTTTCAGGCCCTTTCCTTCCCAATTTCCCTCCAACATTTTGCATTTCCATTTTTCTCCTCCCCCTAATCTCATTTAGCTACCTTTACTTAAGCATGAGGAGAGGAGCAATCTGCAGCTCTCTCACCTTTAATCCACTTCAGCTGAGCGTATCAGAAACCCAGAAACCTCAATATTACCTCTGTTGACTTGGCACTGCTCACCTCCTATCTCCCTGCTCGCATTAGCGCTCACACTTGCCCAACTAATCCTCTTAAACCCAGATTTTTTCAAGAAACAGGGTTGATAACATTTAAAGAAAACTCCCTTTTCTCTCTCTCAATTACCCTCTTCCTTTAGCCACTTCACTAACTCCAAGGCATTTGCCTCTCTTACAAAGCAGCTCAAAGCTTCCTTTGACCCATGTGCTTTATTACCGACCTTTTGTTTCTCTTCCTCCCGCGGGACCGTACACATCCTTTCTCTTCAAAACCATAGCAAGAGCAGCACCTAGAAACTGCGTTTAAGGGCCTCCTCTAACAGGCTCCTCGTCAGGCCTGCTTCGGTCTCAGCAGGCTACCAATAACAACACGGGCTAAAATTCATACCCACATACTGTCAAATCACAGAAATTTCACAGGCAACCACTCTGTATCATGTGGAAAAAAAGCATTAGAACTGATGGAAACAGTCCTAGGAATGGAGTCTATGCAGAAATTTATGACTTCATGCTAACAGAGAAAAAAAAATATTTTTGCTGTTGTTTGGAGACCAACACTGTGTAGAACCCATCCAAACCAGCATCAGAAGAGCCGTCCTGCACCAAAATACTTTAGGAAAATTACTGGGACATCCAATTGTCCAGGATCATCATGCAGGTGCCTGACCTCTCATGAATTCAACGTGACCTGGGCCAAGTCACAGATCCACTTTCTCCATGATTTTATAGCTCATCCTTTCCATAGCTTCAGTCTTCTGCAAGTTTCAACTGACTCTAAATTGCTCTTCTCCCCCCCCCCCCACCAGAGGATCCCCCTTTTTCCCTAGAAGGAAGCTTTAATGCACAAAAATGTCTTCCCAATTGCAAATTTGGCAGGAGAATAGAAGGAAGAAGTTACGCTCTTATAAAAATAATCCCCACTTCTTGAGTTTTTAAGGCAGTCTGAAGGCCTGACAACATCAGCATGAGATCTGGCTATAGCTCTAATTAAAAATAGGGCCTTCCCATAAAGCAAGAGCGGGGCTGGGAGCAGGTTATTATCTCCGAGCGTGCACAGCAGCAGGTAATGGAGCCCTGTTTCCTCTCTGCCACCACGATATGCTCTCCCAGGGCCACCAGCCCCAGCAGTGACACAGTAACAGGTTCTGCTGCTACAATTGCGTTTTGAGCAGGAGGCTGCCCTGCAAAGCAAGGACAGCAAGAAAAAGAAACACCTAAGGAAGTTGAGGAATATAGGATTATAGAGCCTAGCTGTTTGTTGGCTATATCCTGTAACACTCAAGTTGTTTTAGGGTCCTTCCGTCCCCCGAATAAATAAATAAAAATTCAACCTACTAGTAGAAATGTTTTCAAACTACAAATTTGGCCCACTCCACTTCCTGAAAAAGGAACTTCAAAGCCTGCTTGGGCCATTTCAATACCAACCATGAGGCATTTCTTCGTTTAATGAAATAAACCCTGCAAACCGTCCACTGGGTTTAGAGCAGCACCAGGAAGCCCTACAGACCATTCACAGATAAGGAAAACAGGAAAGTTAACCACATCTCCTCTCCGCTTCTCGTAGGGTTTAATATTCATTTAGGAAATCCGCATCTGCTAAAACATCCAGAAGGAGCAATGCAAATGAATTACTACTGGGTGGCTTGGTTTGAATCTCTATCTTAAGCTACACTATGGGGAATTACCCAAGCTCTGTAATTATAAACAAAAACAAAAGATTAAAAAAAAAAATGACAAAAAAAACCTACTCTCAGCTCCTTGGATGAAAAGTAAAGTTTTCATGTAAAAATTAATATTATTGACTTTGGACTTTTGAAATAAAAAGGGCCCCATAAGAAACAACCAGGAGCTGTCCTCCCTCGCTGGGTTTATTCTCCCTTTGTTTTTCCTCGTAACCTCAAGAGTCTCCGGCTCGAGTCGAAAAACAACATGTCATTGTTTAAGCTTAATGAGTCGACACTAATTTTACAGCTGTTTATTTAAACCCGCTCTAAAACGCCACTAGTAGTGTTAACAGTGAAGAAATAGTATTATATTAAAAATAAAAATATAAAACGCGGAGGGGGCAGCGGCGCTGCCCCACAAAGGGCCGCTGGCCCGTGCGGAGAGCGGGGGCAGCGCGGGCCCCCCGCAGGGTTCTCGGGGCGCTCTTGGGGGAAAGCGGGCGGGGGGGGGCAGCAGGAAATGGGTGAGAAGCAGGTGAAATCAGCGGCGAGGCGGGCGCATCCCGGGGAGACCGGGCTGCGGGGGAAAAAGCAGGGGGGAAGCCTCGGGAAAAGGGAGCTCGGCCGCGGGGGGACCCCCACCTCAAGCCGGAGCCCCGCGGCCCCTTCCCGGGTCACCTTGGCAGCGCGCAGCGGCCCCGCTCGCGCCTTTGTGCCGTTACCGGCCG
>VZSV01000320.1:256937-276933 GCA_013398735.1 Nothocercus julius
GGAGGCCGGAGGCTCCCGGTCCTGTCGTTCCCCCCCGCCGGCATCCGCCGCCTCTTTAAATCCCCCGTCGGCCGCACGCGAGGAAAGTTGGCAGGAGTTTGCTGTGTGTTCCGCGTCCAGAGCTTCGGCTCCCCGCGCGGCGCGGGGCAGGTGCCGCTCTGGGCCGCGATGTCCCCCGGGGAGCAGAGCGAGGGGGCAGCGGAGCCCGGGAGCCCCCGGTCCCTTGGCTGCCGTGCGAGACACTCGCCATCCTTAGGGGTCTGTAGCGGCAGGGAGGGGAGGGATGTCCTGGAAGCAGCTGTCAGAATCCAGCCCGGGATTCCCTTGTGCTGTCGAGATGTTGGAAAAGATGCCCCAAACTGTGTCTTTTCACTGGCTCCGGCAATAAATATTTCCCAGCTCTCGTTTAGGACCTGGAAATGGGACCTGGGAAGTTTGATCTTTCAAACTTCCTCGTCCCTCTTGTTTTTTGCCCGTGAAGGGGCAGTCGGTGATCTCGGGTTGTCCGTGTGTCCCCTGCGTGGTCCCCAGGCAGACGCGGTGGTTTGTGGTGCCGCGCTGACCACGCTGGGGTTGACCCTGGAGTGCTGCTGCAGGAACCTCTGCTCAAGACAGGCTCCTCTGCCTCTCTTGCTGCGTGTGTTAAACTGGGATACTAAAAGCCGT
Source organism: Nothocercus julius (assembly GCA_013398735.1). Classification (NCBI taxonomy): domain Eukaryota; kingdom Metazoa; phylum Chordata; class Aves; order Tinamiformes; family Tinamidae; genus Nothocercus; species Nothocercus julius. Next base: position 257,604 of record VZSV01000320.1, read on the forward strand.
CCTCGTCGCGCTGAGAACCTCAGTGCCCTCCGTAGTGCTGATATTACCTGTCTGGCAACAAGCTGGTGTCTGTTAGTTAGAGACTGGACTAACTCAGCTGCCCAGGGGACACTGGAGATGAGCGTTTCCCCCTTCCCCACAGGTAGCAGAAGCTGCACGCAAGAAAGCGTGCTTGGTGTGTAGTTTATATGTAATTGATGTGTAAATACAGGCTGCAGCGTTGCTGCGTGTTTGCTGACCCCTCCGTGTGCTCTGGAGCCAAAGTTGCTCGTATTTGTACCCAGAGCACTGTTGGTTTGTCAAAGTTTGCCGTCGGGCAGCGAGTCGGCTCCGGCGCTCAGTGCAAAAAGCAGCAGTGGTAGGAGCTGATACGGGGCTGAGCAGCCGGGGTGTTTGTAGCAAGTTCCTGTAGCCTCCCTGCACAGAGTAACTCGGCTACATTTTGAGCGAGTGTTTCCGTACAACTGAGTTGTGCTACATTTTGACCAAGTGGTTGTAACTTAGTACATGAGGTGGCAACATCAGGAATTCCGGCTTTAAATTTCTGCTATTTGGGTTTATGCCTTCATCAGGGAGGGATTGTTGTCTTTTTTAAATAAAACATGAACAGTTGGCCAGGCTTAGTGAGATGACTATGTATCTTTATATGTACTCAGTTTTGACAACATAGTTGTATCTATCAATTAGCTGGATTAAGGTCTGCATGACTTTCCAGTATAGATAAAATGCTGTAGTAAAGATAAAGAGCCATTTGTAAGCTGCACGTTTAAACTCTGCTCTTCAGATCTTGCAGGCCAGGCTGAATCCACTACTGTCTGTTTTAATTGTATGAAAGGTAACTTTTTCACTCTTTTCCAGTGAAACGTGATGTCCAGGAAAATGATGAAGAAGCGGTGCAAGTCAAAGAGCAGAGCATCCTGGAACTGGGGTCGCTTTTGGCCAAGACTGGGCAAGCAGAAGGTGAGCCTGAAAGAAGCAACGGAGGTGCTGCGAAAAAGACATGTGCTTGCAAATAAATCTAGCCTCTTTATTCCATAGGATAGAAATAAAAGCAAGAGTTAGGAAAAGTTTACTGTCCGGTAAGAGACAGGACAGAAAGTAGAAAACTAGAAAAAAACAACAAAATATGAATCTCGTATTTTGTAGCCCAATATTTCAAATGATTGCTGATGCTTTGGAAAGTGTCGTTTGTGAAAGTGTGGCTTTTATAAAAGTGTAGTTTGGATGAGTTATCATACTGGATATGAGGAGTTTCTCCTTTGATCTTCTTTTAAAAATTTCAAACCCTTGTTTCAAATAGGAAAATATGCCCAAAACACCTTTCTTCAACAGCAGTTTCTTTCTCAAGTAATTGATTCATCTGCTGAAACAACATTACGTCAGAAAATGCTTGGCCGTCTCTACACAAGAGCAAGACTTGACAGTCCCTCCTATTGTGAGCGTGAAAAGACAGACATGGAGGAACGTTCTCTATTCAGTGGTCTTTGAGTAGGATCTGCTCATATCTTCTATTTCCTGGAAAGCCCAAGGCAGCGTGTTTGTTGTTTGGCGCTCCGCAGTTCTGTTTTGTTTTGCTCTGGAAAACGCTCTGGCCTTTCGGGAGCACCTTTCACCTCTAGCGTTTTAGAAGCTGATCCTGCACGTCCGTACAAAGAGCGGTCCGTCCGCGGCGGACACTCGGCCCTGCTGTAGCCCTGCTGTTTCCTAAGTGTGCACGGCAATAACTGAGGATGTGAAGCGGAGCGTGTGTGCTTTCAACAAACTGAAACTGCTCGGGGAAAACAGGCCCGCAGAACGTTTAATCAACCTGAAATTCAACTGGGATGCCAGAGCTAATGGTAAAGTGCTTCATGGAGAGCAGTGCGAGGTCTCATATAACAGCTGATCAAGATCACAGTTTTATATTTAGTCAGAAACCCGGACCTTTTGTCCTGCTCCCTTTGTAAACATATATTTTGACTTGGCCGTTTAACTGATCTGCCCACGTCTACATGTGTTTGAGCATTCTGGACACTGATCCCGCTGTGATTTGCAGTTGAACAGAGCTTGTGACAAAGCAGATTACTTGCACTTAGAGCGATGCTGGAAACAAAGGTGCTATTCATCTTACCTAACTATAGATGTGCGCAGCTGATTTCTAGCCTGGGCTGCCTTTATAGTCAAGGGAGAAAAATAACCCCCTCCAGCGCTTGGTTTGTCTCCTCCTACAGAGAGCATTTAGTGTAGGACACGTGAAGTGGGGTGCAAAAGGGCTAATTTATGTAATTGAATTTTAAGGGACCCTGGTCAGCTGTCTCCTGTACAGGTGTCTGTGTTCCATGCGTGTCTTTTGCCTGCTGGTGTTTGCTTCTGGGGGGGGTAATGAAACGTTGCCTTGCACCTGCACCAAGGGGATCGTTTGGGGCTGTCTAGGGAGAAGTCATGAGAAGAACAATCAGTCTTTTCAAAGAAAGAATTTATGTGGTGCTGGTCTACAGAAGCCTAAGGAAAGAGATCTCTTAGGTGCTCGAGGGCTTCCTTTCTGTTGCAGGATTTGCATATTTTTGAGTTTAAGCCTAAGTCTGATACACAAGTAGGAAGCACTTCAGTGTACACTTGCAGCAGGGCTAGCTAGCAGTTTTCATGGGGAAAACTAAATCATTGAAAATGACATTAATTTATCAAATCCAGGTTATGAAGGAGTAAATGTAAGATGTATCTGATCTCTATTGAAGAGCAGGCTAAACTGCAGAGCAAGTGTATTTTGAATGGAAGGAAATGGATTTGGCAGCATCCAGAAGTTGCGTGTTTGTGCATCTGAGTGAGCTCACCGTGTTTTACTTTCTGGAGATTTCTGATGAAGCTGAGAGAGGAAGAAAGGAGATGCCACAGCTGAGAGAAGCACCGGCCCTGTGGGAAAGACACCGCCGCCTTCCTGCTGTCCTCTTTCCAGGGTCAAGTAGACTGGTAGAAGTGACAAGTAGTCAAGACCAGCAACCTCCTCGCCTGTTCCTAAAGATGCTAGCACAGGAAGACGCACTACTCGGTAAAACACATCTATAGTCTTTAGAGCACTAACCTTCAGAGGACTACTGTCTCTCTTTAAAAACAAGCAACCAAATACAAATGACCCTCTCTTTATCTGCAGGATAGAGAGTAAGGTTTGATATTTATATTTTTCACGCAGTGCTAGGTTTTGTAGCACTGCTTAAACCTGAGGCATCAGAATAACTTCTTCAGGTGAGGAGTTGCGGTGAGTGGCACGATAGGTGGTGGACGGGCTTTTTCTGAGGGTGAACAACAGGCTTCATTTTCCAGGGCTGCTGCTCGTCAGCCCTCCAAAGCTGTCAGTCACTCCCCTTTAGCAAGCATTGCTTTGACTTAAAAAAAAAAAAGCTCCTAAAAATAGTTACATTGATGGCAAAGAGAAATTTCTATGGGAACTTTCGGCTTTATGTGTGAATTACAGTTTGCAAAGCGTATGGATCTATCTGGCGGCTTGGAATTAGTGAATTCTCAAGCAGCTGTTGAGAAAGTGTACAGAAAGATAAAGACTGCAGTACTTTCCTTGTGATTTTTTTTCTAAAATTCTTTGCTTTTGTGAAAGAGTATGTTGTGCATTGAAGAAAGTGTGTTTTAGTTGCTCCTGAAAAGCTGGTGTAGTGCAGCAACCCACAATGTGAAAAGTGGTGCTGTGTCTTACTTGAGAATTGATGGCCTTTGGTGGAGTCTTGTTTATTCTGGGAATTTGATAAGAGAGCCTGAAAACCAGCTCGAAGCTAAGGATATAGTGACCTGACCTGAAATGAAACGCCCTGGCTCCCTGTGTGGAAGCTCCGTATTTTTGAGCGCTTATATTGCATTAAGGAAGAAATAAGAACATAGGTACCTGCCAGCAACTGTTCCTCTTCCAAGGCCAATGAGCAGATCTGGAGCCCAGCTTTCCAAGCTCGCATAGAGAGAGAGCAGCTCTGCAAAACCAACGTACTTTAGGTGCTGTTGACACTGGAAAAGCAGCTGTTGCTGCTATCGGAGCACTTGGGCTACCGTATGTGGAAACCGTTGAGGAAAACGTTTGCTTTTTGTTCAGATGGTGCAGATTCGCATGTGTATCTGGCGCTGTGGGTCAAGAGGTGTCAGTGTGATGGGTGCCCTCGAAGCGACATGGCGCTGAGGAGATCGACGTCTGTCCCCACACAGCCACAGATCCTCGTCGGACAAGAGCCGGCTGCTCGTTGAAGTTGTCGTTCAGTGGGGCTCAGTTTCCAAAGTTTTATTAGTATTAGCTCAGCTCTGGAAAAATCTATACCTTTATTTTTAGGCAGAGAGAAAGGAAAACTTTTATGACGTTTTGCACATAAGGACTTGTTCTGCTCCTGAAGCAGAGTCCTAATAGTTCATTGTAGAGTGAATCATGGTTTGTTGTCCTGCTGTTTGGAAAATAAGGCTCCTCTGAGCCTGAAAGGCACTCTCAAGATTAATAAGTCGCATTTGATCCAAAACTGCATTTCCAGTTGCATAAAAGTTTGGTATACCACCATTAGCAACTGGGACAGAATATGCTGTGTGTTCAATCTCAACAGCCCGAGAAATGCAATTGTATCAGATTTGATTTGATTTTTAAAATGAATAGGTTGAAAATGTTTTTAAAAAAAAACTTTAAAAGGTATTGTTACGATGTTATTCTAGGGTAATTCTTTTGCATTAATACCAAATGAAATGTGAAAGAAACTTTGTTTTTGTCTCTCTCCAGTTGGGATCCTTCAAAACTGAAATTCTGCTGCTGTCCCTCTAAACACTTTATTTCATTTAGGTGAAAAAAAGCCTTACAGAAAGCTTTCTTTTTGGTTTTGATTCTGATGCAAATTTGCTATAAGGTATAATTAAGGTTTCCAAATTGCTCCATACGGTTTTTTATTTTGCTTTATCTATCAAACCTTACACTCACGGCAGCGCCAGATCTACCAACACCTGGATGAGGCTTCAAATTCTATGGGAAATAAGTTGTGATCTCAGTGTGTGACCCCGCCGCCTTATGAGTCAGCACCCAAGCCTGCACTTGCGTGGTGCTAATCTGCTGCAAGGATCGTTTTCCACGTAAAACCCAACTTGCCACTACAGAGCGTGTTGTTTATCGCAGGAGAAGACTTCCACTTGTGCAGATTGCACCACGTGTGTAACGACCTTCTGCTTCCTTGATTCGAGTGACAAAACGGCTGTGTTGGTGCCTGGCACGTTCCCTCAGGCTGTAGGTTGGAGTGACATTTTGGGGTGTTTCTTCCTAAAGAAGGATGTTTCCTTTGTTAGCTTGAGACTCTAGGTGTAAACTAATATGCAGACTAATGCAATAGGTTAAGCAAGCAGAGATCTAACCATATAAGGTGGGTTGACGAAGCATTAAGAAATACAACCTTTTCAGCAATGGAGCCTTTGGGTGGGCACGTGTGGCAGATGAAGATTTTAAATTGCAAGTCAATAAAACACGCTTAAAATGTAACCCCCTTTGTCACTTTTATGTGAAAATCTCGAAGCATTTAACAGACATGACATCTTTCAAACGTGCTTGAGTCCAGTGGAGTTAAAAACAGTTTTATCATCAATTTAACCAAAGCAACAGGAAACATGTGCTGTGTGTGTAAGGCTAGAACCCACCAGTCATCTCGGCCAGTTCCCTCATTTACTGCTACACACTCTCTCGGTGACGTTTTCACTCTTTTCCTGTGTATGATTTTGAGAGATCGCTATCACATTTTTGGTGCAGTAAATATTGTTATGTGCAGATATGTGAAATGCTCCCTTTGCAATGTAACTTTTGACTGTTTCATGACTTGTTTTTTCTTTTTCCTGTACGCAGAGCTGGGGGGACTTCTGAAGTACGTTCGACCCTTCTTGAACTCCATCAGCAAAGCAAAGGCAGCCCGTTTAGTCCGATCTCTGCTCGATTTGTTCCTTGATATGGAGGCAGCAACAGGACAGGAGGTGAGATTTAAACTGCAGCAATGATCTGTTCCTCAAAACCATGCAGCATCGATACCTGAGCTGCAGTGCTTTCAACTGAAAAGTGCATATATGCTAAGTGCATAGTCAGGTTTTAGTTCGTTCTCATTAGCTCCCTGGAATAGGAATTTTTTTTTTAGCCAGATGACTTTTGAACAAGGACCTTTTGTCCTTGATTTAACAGAAGAGATTAAGAAAAGTGGGTTGGGATAGCGGTTGCATGTGCAGGTGAGAAGCAAACCCCTTAAGGAGCAGGGGAAAATAACCAGCTTCAGAGTGTTTCTGAAATACCCTGCTTGGATGCGGTCACAAAAGGTGCCATTTGATGAGAGGAACTCAGCTTGGAGTAATGCCCATGGAGATGTGATTGTGTTAGTCAAAACATTCACTTTCAGACATATTCAGAAGTCAAACCCAAACGATTAATGAACTAAAACACTTAACCTGTGCGATCCTCAATGCTGAGTTCCTGGATAGTTTACTGCCTCATCGAAGTTCAGAGGAACAACTCGTTGCTTCCCCAATATAATGTGTTTCAAGACTCCCAATATTTGCCTGTCTATGGGCACCTCACTTGGTTGTCGGTAGTGGAGCCCAGGCACCTCTGTTGCTTTGCACCCTTAGCAGTTCCATATCCTGCTGGTTTGAAGGCTGTCATTTTGCATTATGCCATATGTACACAGCACGACTTATATTTAGGCCCTAAAACACATGTACTTCATTTTCCTTTCTTTTTAGAGCAATTAAAAACATTGTTTTTTCCATGGCCAAATGAAATGGTGCAAAACAGGGCTGGAAGAGACCTCAAAGTCTTTCAGTCTATCCCTTGCCCTAAGGCAGAATCACTTCTCACATACACAGATGTTCTTATTTCAAACAAAAACACAGCTGTTTAAGATATACTATGAGGAATCCAGCCATAATTTTTAACTGGTGAAACTTCAGAAACTGGATCTTTATTTTCATATTACAGTGTGAGAGAATTGTCACTGGTGGTCCAAAAAAGTTACTGGAAGCCAAATGCATTAGAAAAGCAGTGGAAGAAGGTGGTGTCTCTTTGGTGACAACTGCGGCTTAAACTACATCATAATTGCCTTCTGAATTTCAGTTTCTGCTGCAGGATGTGCTCTAAGTGGTATAATATAGTGATCATCAGTTATGAGGAGGAGGAAGTTAATTTAATAAGGAGAATAATGAAAGTCTTTAGCGCTGGCTGTAGTCATCCTGCCTCATTTCGCTTGACGGTTCTGTGAGCGTAGATCATGGTGTCAACGTGATGATACCTGAGGCTAAACTGTATTTTGTGTGATTTCGGCTGACTGCTGGCTTAACAGAGGTCTTTGCACTTTTGACCTGCCTGCTCTGGTCAGTGGTAAATGACATGTTAGCTGGGTAGGACTATGGTTCATCAAAACACTTGGGGTAAGCATATTAATTACTACCAAGCCCTCTGCTCCTAAGGCTGCTGACCAATCTCCAGGCTCATTTAAAGTAAAACTGATTTGGTATTTGGCCATGCTGGTGCGTGGACTCGTATGTCTTATTCCCGAAACTGCGTTGTGGAGATTCAGGCTTTGTTGGTTTTTGTGTTGCTTTGTAGGAAATGCTTGAACCTTACTGCTGTTTTAAAGAGGGGCAGCAGAAGGCTTTACAAATTTCTTTCTGCTCCCTTTAAGGTTGACCTGTGCTTAGAGTGTATTGAATGGGCCAAATCAGAGAAGAGGACGTTCCTACGCCAGGCTTTGGAGGTACGTTACGGTGTGGATCCCAAACTACGTAATAAGAGTCTTCCCTTTAGCAGTTTCAATTTCTATACAAGTAGAGAACTTCTAGCATGTTGCCCGTTTATTTGTGTAGGTAATGGAAAGACATAGAGATTATTTTAAGTTTAGCAACAATTCCTGAATAGATGCAGTTTTACCAAGGATATTTAGATCTAACTGATCTTCCAAACGGTAGAGCTTGCAAAATTAGGCTGTATAATGTAATGAATGCAATACTATTTTAGTAAAATTTGTGCAGCTAAGAACAGAAAGTTTAATTTTATGCAATAAACCTGTATTACCTCTCTCTGACTTTCCTCACAGCAGTTCCTTTTCTGTTCTCCAGGCGAGGCTGGTCTCTTTGTACTTCGATACCAAGAGGTACCAAGAAGCGCTGCAACTAGGTAAGTTTTCCACTAGGTGGTAGTAGTAGTTCTTGACTTGGAAATTATTCGTGAATCTGACACGACCAATGACCAACTCCTGCAGTTTGCTAAGTTTCATAGGAGTTGGGCATTAAATTCTCAGGGCTATACTGAATCTGCCAGCTTTTACTATAATCTGGTGGTGAAGAGATTTAGGACATTTCTTCATTCTTACTATGTCTTAATTCCAAACAATTTTGAGAGCAAAGGGGAAGCGTGTCTGGTTCAAGGCCATCAGGTTTGGCTCCTCCTGTAGCACTGGTGTGCTACCAATGCAACTGAAGGGAGAAACAAGTATTCCTAGGCTTGCTCAAAAATGGCCTCTATAAAAATAGTAGTAATGCTGGGAAATGGCAAAGCTCTAAGGACGTAATTAGACAACTGCTTGTGAAGTAGCATAAGGCTTTAAAAATTTGCTTCTCCCTGATCTGAGATATGGTAATTAAGCATGTGAACTCTCCCACTCTGCTATAGAGCAAAGCAGGTCACCTTACCCAGCTGAACTCTGGTGTCACTTTGGTGCTTTACTAATGACTGCAGTGACGTGGGATGAGGTCTCAGCAGGCTAAGGGGTGTTTGTACAGGCTGCTCTGCCAGCTCAGAGAGTGGGTTGAGCAGGTGAAGGGGGGGCTGCCTTGACATGGACACAAGTGCTGCCATGGGCAGTGGCTTCAACACGGTCCCGTAACTGCGACAGCGAGAACATGTGGGATATCCGGTCACCCAGGTGACTTGTAGCCTATCAGAATGTAAAGTTTTTTTAAGTACTTTGACACATGGACTGCAGTAGCAAGTTGCAGTTGGTCTGAGTACAGACATGCACTGACCTCGGGTTTAAACTAATCTGAATCCACACACCAATGCTGTGCTTAATTAATTTAACAACTTGAATGAGAGCAACACAGGTTAGGGAGTTGTGGATGTTTTACTGGCTCCAAAAGCCCTATCCAAATATGAGTATTTTGAGTGAGCATTTCCATATCTGGCCAAGAAGGTCTGGCTGTGTCTGCAGTTGGGCAGACCATGAGCTTCTACAGGGTGTTTCTGGAGAGGGTCCCTTCCCTTCCACCTTGCTGTGCAGGTCCAGCTGTGGTTATCAGCTTCTTCCAAGCAGAGCAAGTGGGTACAAGGTTCTTATCTCTGCATGCTTCCTACCAGAAGATAAGGAGCAAGACTTGAATTTGATCTGCAGATGTCTTGTGCTTAAAACATTCCTTTCCTATTCCCAAACTCTTTGGAGTTGTTTCAAAATCCTCAGTTCTCACCATAGGGAAATGAAGTGGGAAAAGGCAGTATCTTGGGTTTGCTTGGAGCCCTGAATGTCAAATCATACTGTCCTCTGGGAAGGTGGTGTCAGAATGACGGTCTGAACTGAGCAGCCCATCCTTGACTTTCTGTTGAGTGTCTGTTGGTTTGTGTGGCTGCAGGCAGCAGATGCAGAGCAGATCGCAAGGATTTTTGTTCTTCCCCACCGCTAGGTTCCCAGCTTCTTCGGGAATTGAAAAAGATGGATGACAAAGCATTGCTGGTGGAGGTGCAGCTGTTAGAAAGCAAGACTTACCATGCCCTGAGCAACCTGCCAAAAGCAAGAGCAGCTTTAACCTCTGCACGAACTACAGCCAATGCAATCTACTGTCCACCTAAACTTCAAGCAGCGTTGGACATGCAGTCAGGTAAAGCCCTTCAAGAGGAGCGCGAAGTCTCAGACTAGTCATGCAGCCACTGACTGATACTTGTTCTTTCCTGAATGAATCATAGAAAATGAAGCTAGACGGGGCCTCGGCACATCCGCCAGTCTGCCCAGCTGCCTCAAGGCAGGATCAACTATAACTACATTGTTCCTGACACATGTTTATTCACACTATTTTTAAAAGCATCTAGTGATGGAGATTCTATAACCTCTCTAGGCTGCACCATGTTAGTGTTGTTTCTGACCTAACTTGCTTACCCAAAGCACCCAGACTTTGTCTGTCTCAACTCCTCCTCAAACTCCCTGCCTGTCAGTAGTGTCTACAATATCAGATGAACGGTGGTGGGAAGGATAACCCACAGGGCACACAAGAAGGGGGCATTGGTCTTTTTTCAGAACTCCCACATTTTTTTGTGGGAGTTCTTCTGAGTTTGCCACCCGCTGTCCTCAAGAAAGGACATAGGTGCTCTGCATTTCTGACAGAAATAAGGTAAAGAGGATCAAAGAAAAGATTCTTCTTATTGAAATGCAGGTGAAGCATTGGGCAACTGGATTCCCTTCTCCCAGTCACATTCAGAATAAACTCTGATATCTGTCTTTTGTTCCTTCCAACAGGAATTATCCATGCAGCAGAAGAGAAGGACTGGAAAACAGCCTATTCATATTTTTATGAGGCATTTGAGGGATATGATTCAATTGACAACCCTAAAGCCATCACCGCCCTGAAATACATGTTACTGTGCAAAATCATGCTTAACGTGTAAGTGGCAAATGGTTCTGCAAAGAACATTTCCTACGTTTTAAGAGAAAGACCTATCCTACATAAGACACTTTACTAAGAACTCTGAAGCAAACAAGCTTTACTCTGGGTTTATAGTCTTCGTTTTGTTTGTTTATAACTTATTCAGTTTTTCTGATACAAAATAGTTGAAGTTTAGTAATTGCCTATGATTTGGGAATTCCTGAAACACACGTAGATTTAAGCTGTCGTGCTGCTGAATAAATGCTCTTTTCCCTTCCTTCCCCTGTCTAGCCCAGAGGATGTGCAGGCGTTAGTGAGTGGAAAGCTTGCTCTGCGGTATGCAGGAAGACAGGTATAGAAACTTAATCCTTTCTACCTTCCTTTTATTTTTGAGAATATTCTTCTTTGTTCTTTTTGTTAATTCTTTTTATCCTTTTCATACCAAAAAGTCCTACTTAAGTCCACAAAGTTTTGTTGCTGTTGTGCTTTGGAATTTAATACCATCATTTCTGATCATCCTAAGCCAGATCCAACTGATTAAATTACTATAAATCAATTTACTGTGAAGGAAATGCAGTGTTTTTTACCAGCTGAATCTGGCCCTTCTCACTTCATTTTCTCTATGCTTTTCTGCTCCCTGATTTCTTTAGGAATTATTAAATGCCTAATGCTGTAAGGTACTGTCAGCTCAACTCTAGTCAACTGCGCTGCAGCCATAGACCTGTTGTGTTTAAGTAGGAGTTTTGTGTTATTTTTGCTTGTGTCTTTGCAACACAAGTTAGCTCTGCTGTTCAGAGCAGCATAGTTGAGCAGCTTGAGACCTAGATGACCGTAAGATGGAAGCCAAACAACTGGGGACTTGTTAAAATCAACTGTTTATTCTAACATGACAATTTTGCTAGCCTGTGAATGCCACCCCTGGATTAAACTTCCAAATGCTTAAATAAAGCACAAGGCCAAGAGGCAGGAGTGCCAGGGTCTGAGCCGGGTGCTGTCAGTGGCTTTGGCTAGTCAGGTACGTGCTGGAGCAGGAGCTAATGCCACCTACCTCACCCAGGACTGGAGAGGCAATCTAATAGAGAATGATCAGGGCAGAAAGCACAGGGGCCTGAAAAGAGCCCCAAGTGGAAGATTCTGTTATCCCTTCTGGGTCATGACAGGCAGCCCGGCTCCTGCTTCGTCCTTTTTGGTAGCTGCTGCATTAGACGCTCCTTTTGGGCACGGAGGAGTCTCAACTGTTCTCGGCGCTGTGCTCCTGGGCAGCAGCTCAGCGAGAGCGGTGGGGCCAGAAGCTTGGACCCCGCGCGCCGTCGCCTCCGGCTATCCTGCTCTCCTGGTTTTCTGCTGCGCTTGTGCCTCTCACCACTTGGAAGCTGTTGGGCCAGTGGGGTTACAATTCTGTGTGGTATAAATATGGTAGTTTGGTTGAGGCTGGCTTTTCTTCCTTTCAGCAACTGCTGAGTAGACAAATGTGGGTTTTTTTTTGATGCTGCCCATTATTTTGTAAGATTTCTGTCATGCCTCTGTTCCCCAGTTGAGGCAATGCTATGCTCTGAAGGAGCAATACAACTTAAGGGCTATAAATGGCTGTGTTCACAGGTTAAGCAAGTGCCAAAACGTGCATTTTCCTCAACAATTGTATCCATCTTGCTCCCAACCTGCAACCCGATAGGACCTGCAGCTGGTGTTCTTAAGCACTGCAAAACTTGAGCTCTTGGTTGCCATGAGGCTGATTTCATGCTGTGTGTCCTGCAGCTGTTTAATATGTTCTCCTTATTAGCAGCTGTTCTTACTCAGTGTGTGTGGAAGTAAAATTGACGGGGCTTTGTAGCAAAAGGAACATTCCCTCTGCCTCTTAAGCACATTTTCTATGAAACACACAGTTGTCATAATAGCACCGAGAGGGGGGGCATCCAGAAAAATAACCTCCTGACATTTTCTTTCTCTGCAGACAGAAGCATTAAAATGTGTGGCACAGGCCAGTAAGAACCGATCACTGGCAGATTTTGAAAAGGTGAGTCCGGAGGAAGAGAGAAAATGGGGACTGGCTGGACGAGACATTCAGAGTCTGTGCGGAAAGTTGTAGGAATTTTTATATCCTACAGCATGAAACCATAACAGCGAAGTGTGTGCCAAGCGCAGTCTGACTGAAGCAAACACACTACCATAATCAATGGATTCGGTTCTTGCTGCACGGGGAGTAGGAGCCTGCTTGAACTAGATTTGGGATTTTCAGAGGGCCAACTCTGAACTGGTTTCCTGTAATTCTGGTGCTGCAAATCCCACATTGGCATTTGCAGCTTCCTAAAAGTCTTTCTGAATACAACGAGAACACTGCAAAGATGAAGGAGAGAGTTCCCATGTCAGGAAACAAATCCGTTGTGCTGTTTCCTGAGTGAAAGCCGGAGGTTCTGCCTTTCTGAGCTCCAGCACTGTGAGGATGCAAGATGCTCACTGCCAGATGCTTAAAGGCTGTTAGGCTGTCCTGACCTCCTGGCCTTTTAGCTAAGTCATGGGATTGGATTAACCACTGATACTGTGCTGAGCATGGAGGGAAGACTGTGTTTCACTCTGAGAGCCTCAGGAGACCAGTTCCTATCTGCATTATTTGTTCTCATTATGTCTCCTGCAGGCTCTGACAGACTATAAGGTGGAGCTCAGGGACGACCCCATCATAAACACTCACTTGGCTAAGCTCTATGATAACTTATTGGAACAGAATCTGATCAGAGTCATCGAACCCTTCTCCAGAGTACAGGTAACTGTTTCCAGAAAGCACCCCAAAGTGCTTGAACCTCCGTCCCCCAGCTGGTGATGTGCAATGGAATGAGGGAGTTGCTCTCATACAGAACACTTTTTTGCTCAGAGTAACCTCTGATAGCTGCCAAGCACATCCGGAGCTCAGAACTCATCAAGTTAGTTGAAAAATGATAAGTAAATGGGTAATGTAAGGTAATGGTAAAGTAATGGCTTTCAGTGTCTCTTTTAGGGTGGGGGTAAAGCTGGAATAGTATGAATCTGGGAGGTGAAATGAGTTATTTCATGTTTAACAGTTAAATGGCTTTCATTGTCTGGCTCATGTCTAGTCCGTCTTCAGTTAGGATTGGATATGAAATCTGAAAGCGCTGAAGCTGTAAAGAAAAGTGGTTTTAGTCCAGAGTGTTGACAGATCCTTTAATTGTTACATGGAAGAGCCCCATACCCGTGTTGCCTGTCAAAGATGCAGCTAAAGACTCATTTATCTGTACTGATCTCTCTCATAGATTGAACACATATCCAGCCTCATCAAGCTCTCAAAGGTAAGAACGTTGCTAGAAATCAGTGGGATGTCTTAAGAGCAAAGGAATTGAGAGATCAAACTGCATTTACCACCAGGAAACAAACGCAGGATATTAAACCTGGCAGGTCAGCTCCACAGTAGTTAGAGGCAAATGTCACTCTTGAGATCCGAACTTAACACCAACAGTTTCCAGGGTCATTGAACTGGCTACCTCTCCTCTAAGGCTTCCCTGTAACATCGCCTTCCATCGCATGGGTCTTATTCCCTTTGTCAGCACTCGCTTCCTTATGGAAGACAGATCGTCCTCTGCTGTAGCAACCCATGATCACCTCAGTCTACCCTGTTGACCTACATTTAATCCTTGTGAGCCTGCTGTGGTTGGAATTTCACTGGGAATGTCATGCTGACTGCTGTACAAACGGCTTTAAAGACAATCCTAACAAATTTAAGTCTTAGGAGAATCCACTATAACCTCCAGTCAGTCGCACCCAGAAGTGCTGTTGCCCAGTACTGTCCCTGAGACCTCCGAGTTAGGAACTGCTGTGGGCTCCAGCCTGCACGGTTGTTATATCATCTCTCCTCCTTTCCTGTCTGTGGAGCCTTTCCCTAGCCCAGTCCTTTGTGTTTAGCACATGCGTAGTCATGTGAGTAAAAGTTGGATTCAAATAATTATAACTCTGTCCAGAGAATAGAAGAGGAAGAGCTGACTCCCATGGAGACACCTGACTGGCACTGGGCAGGAGGTAGTGTCAATATTGAGTGACTTGCTGGCAATTTGGCCAACAGTTGACTAAGTATTTGCTGAACCAGTGCCCCAAAGCCCCTAATGAGTCATGTGAAATGCCAGATGCACTGGCTTCTGTGAAACAGGGGGGCAAAGGCATCCTGGTGCTCCCATTAAAAGTTAGGACTTACTACCCTAAGCTTTGGATGATTGGAAATTATCAGAGCAACGTGCAAGGGGAGATCTGTCCTAGCAGCATGTTCTGTGATAAAACAGCTTCACTGAAGCTTTGCTCATATCCTGCCAGGGCTGCTGAATGTCAAGTAGTAAAATTCACAATTATCTGTATAGTTCCAGGAGGCTTTTAATTCTTCTGCTTCGATTTCAGGCTGATGTAGAAAGGAAACTGTCACAGATGATCTTGGACAAGAAATTTCATGGTGAGTCTCTGCATCCTTCAGTCTCTATTCCTGCCACCCATAGCCAGGTCATGTAGAAGAAAGCTGTGGTTAGTGTCCTCCTCCTCACAGCATCTTTGAGCCCCAGGTTGTCCTCCTGAGAGTGCCCTCAGATGGCAGGCAGGCAATGGGGGAGCCTTGTGCTTCTAATATATGGTTTCCACCACGTGCCAGAAAGACTGCAGAGTTTATGCTTGCTGTTGTCACGAAGGTGGTGGTGGTGTTCCTGTTGCTCTTTTCGTCTGTCTCCATTAAGTTTGAAGTGTAATTTCTCACAAATCTGAAACCACAGTTAATTCTTTGTTTGCCACGACTGCGTCCAAGGCCAGTTGTGAGTCCACGGGTGGGCTGTCTAGCAAAATGTGCTATTCTGCCTTGGTGCCTGGAGCGCGTTCTGTGCAGGAATGAGTCTTCACATCTTGGCCATCCACGCAGCATAATTGATCCATTTGCTTTTGCCTGGGACCACAAGAGGTGGCTCTGCTAATGAGGCCTCAAGGAAACGGCTCCATTCTTGTTTACATCGTCCCTAGGGTCAGCTGAGAAACCCCCTCGATAGGGCTGAGCACGATGAATAGGAGCTGGCTAGGAGATGTGTTGGTTAGAGAATCGCTCGGAAATTGCAGAACCCAGCTGCAGTGCCCATCTGGCACCTAGAAATAGCTTAATTAAAAATAGCCCCTTTGCCTTCCGCCAGTGTCTGGTGTGCTGAGCCACGCGCGCGGGCCTGGAGGAGGGAGCAGGTAGTTGTTAGGCGATGTGCAGTCATAAATAATCTCCTCACCGTGTTTTCAGGATCCTTTCCAGTCCCTTTATTTTAAGTAGGTTTCCACTACTGCAATCTGACAGAATTGCTCAGCTAGGCTAATAAAATGTATTAGCCCCTTCCAAACCTGATGCTTCGGAGGGAGCGCTCGTTGGGATTGCCCTGAACGCCCCGTGTGCAGAAGGCCCCTAGGAAACGCTGTGACCGGCCGAGCGTTTCACCGCTAACCGAAGCTTTCTGTTCCCAGGCATCCTTGACCAAGGCGAGGGAGTCCTGATCATCTTTGATGAACCCCCAGTAGACAAAACTTACGAAGCTGCCCTTGAAACTATTCAGAATATGAGCAAAGTAGTGGATTCGCTCTACAACAAAGCCAAGAAGCTAACATAGGTGAGTGCAGCCGGGAGCCGGAGACCGCAGTGCTCCGGACCTGTCTCCTGGGCCACGAAGGTGGAGGCTGCGTCCTTGAGGCTCGTTTTCCTTCCCCTCGATTGACATGGCTCTGTTTTCTCTTGCAGAGTTGAATTTGGTAGCTGTCATTTGGAGAGTGTGTGTGACAGGAGAGTGAAACCTTTGGGAAAATGTTAGGAGACTTTTTTCTTTGTTCTACTTTTCGCTTGGAAAGTTTTTAAACTTCCTCATCCGGTGCATCTTGTATTCCATACGATGCGTGTTCCAGTTTCCATGTAATCTTTACTGGCCGAACTTTGTATCTGGGGGGGGAATATTGTTTAAACAAAGAGGGTATTCTAAATAAAAGGAAAAAGGCTTACACTACCTAAACATGTGCTTTCCACTTCCTGAGGGATGTCAGAGAGTTAAGCAGGGACAAAAGTTTTGTTACCGTTAGGTGCCCAGAACAGTTTGGTTCCTCTCTCCCTCTGCTCTGAAACCTGAGACTTACTGACGGTGTTTAAGCAGCCACGTTTATTCCATTTGTACTGAACCAAAAAACCCTAAATGTACAGACTGCTGGTCGATTTTTTTCAGTCTCAAAGAAGGCCTCTAATCCCCTTCAAAAGCAGCTCCACAATGATTTTCCTGAAGGCTTTTGCCCTTGAGGAACCCGCTTCAGAACTGTCATTGTGCCCTGCTAGCCCGGCCTGAGCCTCTGCAGCCCAAACCGTAGTAGCCACCAGCTGCAGCCACCGATTAGACCATTAGGCCAGTTTCTAGCAAAGGGAACAGCACAGGTTTCCCCCGGAGGCCTGCATTGCATGCTCTTGTTTTAAAATAGACTAGATTTTAAATGTTTGCAGCCTCCTCCCCCACGTGCGTTGGCAGGAAGAGCAGTGAGCAGCCTCCCCGCGCGCCGCACAGGCTCTTGGAGTCGCCTCTGCTGCGCAGGGTTTCCTTTAAGCATCAGAGGACGGGAGCCAGCCCGGCCCTCCCGGCCTCACCTGGCGTAGCCCTTGCTGGGAGGCTTCCTCCCTTCTGTTCCAAGCAGCAATGTGGGCGGTGGAGCACGGGGTATCCAGCATGTTTCATTTGATGGTGAGATTTCTAGCTAGGTTTTAATGCCATTTGGGCAGTGTAAGCTTCTGCGTCTCTGTCCTGCTCATCTTTGAGTTTTCCTTTATTTTCATCTCCCCTCTGTCTCCCTTTTCTCCCTCCCTCTCCACGTTTTCTTACTAAATTTATATTTTGTAAAAGGATTCTGTTTTCTCAAGAAATATTTTGCCTTCACACTGAATCTTTAGACTGGCTGATTTTTTTTTCCTGCTTTTCATTCACGTTTTAATCTTCTCTGACATTTTTATTTTAATTATTTTATTTTGAAACTTTCCATCTCATCCAGTCAGTCACTGTTTGGGTTTTTGGCACCATCAATATCAAATGTACAAACGGTTCTTGCTAACCAACACCAGGTATATCTGATGTTCAGATGAGTTCCAATAAAATAATTTTTTTTTCAAAATCTGGCTCCTGTCTTTGGCTCTTTGAGGCAGCTCACGTGTGTTTGGTGCAGTTTCTCTTCTAGCTAAGTGAAGGGCATCTTGCAACATGGGCTGCTTCTCTGTCCGGCGTTCACAAAAGCATCTGCAGGGGCAGGACGATGTTTCTGAGACACTGAATGTGGACGATCAGGTTTTAAGCAGCATCCGAAAGATTTACAGATGGTTCCCTCATTCCCGGCACAGCAAGTTTGAGCTTTACAAACTTAAGCGATCTTTAATCTGTGTTTTGTTCATTTATTACAGTGAAAGGATGAATTACAGCTGGCCTGATGCACCTCTAGCCTTTCAAGAAAAGGGCTCTAATTCCTGTCGGAGAGAGCGCCAAACTGTGGATAGCCGGGGGGGGGGTTGTTAGTGTATTCTGTTCAAAACCTACAGATTTCTTGGGTCAAACTCATACATCCCAGATGTAACATCTGGTTGAGCTAATGCAGGTTTTCTGGAAACAAATCTGGTCCTTAAATCATGACCTCAAGAGATGGAAAAGTCTGGCCCGCTGCTGGATAAGCTGGTTGGTGGGGGTACGGGCCACTTCTCGAGGTAAAAGGCAGAAAGACCTTTGGTTTTGGGGGCGATATCTGCCTGTTTCTGTTCCGTTTCAGATTCCAGTATAACTTCTTGCTATGTCTTTTCCACTAGAGCGAAGAGCTGCCTGTGACCTTCCCATCCACACGTACTCGTACCCTCGGCTTCCCTAAAACCAAAAACCTTGTAGGTTTTAAAGCTGTATAGGGCTCGTAAGATGCTTCCCAAAAGCTTCTCCAGCCCGTTCAGACCCCTTAACCAGCATTTTCCCTGACGATCCTTAGCAGGGGGTATGAATCCATGCTTGAGGTTGCTAATCCTAGCAGAATCGGTGGAAATTCATTCATGGAAATGGTGCCCTGGGCACCATGAGCATGAAGATCTGGTTGCTCTTCTTCAAAAGGTGAGAAAAATATATTAGGGGTCCTGACCCGGCAGCTAAGGACGGGGAAACGGCAAAACCTCTTTGCCAGAGCCAAGGGACTTGGACTTGGAGCCACGAAATCCCAGCTGGACCCTGACGGTGCCGCCCTCAACCTTGGCCACCTTGGGCTCGGGGAAGGAGTTTGGGGAGGGTTAATCGCATATTGGGGCCGAGGAAAGCCGGGATTTGGGGATTTTCTGAGGCGTCTGCGAGCCTGTGGTTTGAGTCCAAGTGGATTAAAAGCAGGGCCAAGAAAGCTCTGCTGTGGGAGCCCGTTAAACCTCCTTGGCTCAGTCTTCAAACCGCTTAGCTTAGAAAGCGGCATTTTAGGCAAAGACAAGTTTCCTGCTGCTCGGGACCGTGGCGTGTTCCTAACGGAGGGAGTTCTTGGTGACAACAGGATTCGGAGGTGCTGGACGCGGGAGATTTGCCGCCGTGGGAGAGTTTGGGGGCAACGTCAGCCGTTCTCCCGCTCTGCGCGGGGCTTCGCGGCTCCCGCGGGTGGGAGCACGGGCTGCACCCGCCGCCCTGGGGCCTCCCGGGCTGCCCTCGTGCGCGGGGCCCTCCCGGGAGCGGCACCGCCGGCCCGTCCGCGTCGC
>VZSV01000320.1:279818-359225 GCA_013398735.1 Nothocercus julius
AAAATCCCCCAAACCCTAATGAGAGATGGCTGTAAAAAAAAAAAAATGACACCCATGCACAAAGACCCGCCACCACCCCGGTACCGCAGTCCTGAGCTGGTGTTTCCTTATCAGGCCTGGCGACCGATAAGGGGTTTATTTTCTATTCTATTTTATTTTTTTCTTTCCTTCGTGTGCACAGGTCTTAGTTTAGTTCTGGGCCATCCGTCGTTCAGAGAGGAGAAAAAAAAAACAATAAAAAAAGAAGAACTTGCAAACGAGAGGGAGAAATAATGTGCCATTTATTATTATTATTTTTTAATTTCTATCTTTTATTTCTCACTTGAAGCTCTTCATTGCTGTACATTGGAATCTGCTAATTATACACGTGTGCGTATGTTATTTTATTTTTATTTTTTATTTTTTTTAGTGCAATCTCTTCCGTAGCTCTTTGTTGACCAAATTGGTGGGTATTGTTACTGATTAATTTATATTTGTCTCATTTTTTTTTTCTGTATGTATGTGTATAGTGCGTTTGTACGTATGTGTGGTTTATAACCTGACCGACTGTGTCATGGGGCTCAGTGTGCCTGTAATTTAATCCCCCCCCTTATTTTTATTTATTTTTGTACTGTGCCGATTAAATAAAAATGCACTGACCATCCATTACACGGAAATCCAGCCGCAGTCCGAGTCCTTTCTGCAGCCCTGGGTGCCGCTAGCCCCGGAGCCATCGGGAAGTGGGATTTGCCGGGATAACGGCGGCGGCGCTGGGGTATGGGGGGGATGTTTTAAGCGTGAAAATGGCACCAGGTCACGAGGGCGGCGCGAGAGGAGCCGGGCGGGGGGGCTGCAGCTACAGGGTGTTTTATTGCTATGGGGGACGATGTAAACGAGAGCCAGGTCTGGAAGAGCAGGGGTTTTTTCTGGGCTTTTTACCCATTAAAATATGAATTACATCTTCCAAAACAAACAAACAAGCAAAAAAAACCCCACAGTTCATTGCATTATCGCCCCGGGCTTAAAATCGAAATACGATTTAGAACTAGTTAATTTATGGCGAAAGACAAAACAGGAATATATATACTTATATATATATATGTATATCTATAAAACCGGAGTGGGACCCACTATTCTGTTTGCTATCGACACGTTTCCCCAGGGCCGACGTTGCCCCCGTTAGTGTCAGGACTCTCCTCGCAGGTGCTGGGCTGGCCATGAGCCGGGCGCTGACGGGCACCGCGCTGGGGGGTCTCAGCACGCCCGGGGGCTGCCGGGGCGGCCTCGGTGGCCTCGGCTCCGTGGTCACCAAGGGAGGAGGCCGGGGAGCTGCCGCCGGAGGGGACGCCCGGGCCGGGTCACGGCTGGTGGGCTGGACATCTGACCTGACCAGCAGTGCCAGAACACACTATATATACATATATATTGATATATATATATATACACACACACACTGCGTATTTTTATATATATGTATATATATATAATGTATACCTATATATATATAAATTATATAGGTATACATTATATTTATATATATAAAAATATCCCCCCTGTTCCAGTACCGCAGAAGCAGCCGCTAGACGAGGCTCCGCTCGTTAAGAACAGGCTTGGGGGGTCCCTCCTTGTCCGTCAAGCCCAAGGTGCTTTCGGCCATGACCATCCAGCTGGGAATATCTGTGGGGAAACGCGGCACAGGGAAGGGCCCAGGTGGTGCGAGGGAGGCGGTTGGGAGCGGCTGGGAACTCCCGGCTCCAACACAGCCCTTTCCTTTTGGGGGGGGACAAGGACACACACAGGTGCCATCGCCCTGGCGGATCTCCCGGCCTCCTTTCCCAAGGCAGCTCCCAGCTCCCGAGGGATTCGCTTGGGCGGGAGCCGGCTCCCTCTTCTTAGCATCGTGGAGAGGGGCCTGAGCCATCGGAGTGGGAAAGGGGCCGCGCTGGGAATAATTCCACTTCCTCATATCCCGGCCTGCTCTGCCAGACGGATACAGACCCAGGGTTATTTTAAGCCGGAGCCGCATGCGGTATTAACAACAACAGCAACAAAACACGGACAACAGAAGAACCTCCCGGGCCTCGGGCTGCGGCCGGGGGCGCCGGGCCGGGCGGCGCGCGGCCGCTAGTTGCCCGGCACGCTGAGGACGAAGCCGGCGCGCTGGCGGGTGAAGTGCGGCGGCGCCTGGTCGATGCGCGTCTCCACGGCGACCGTGCACTTGCGCCCGTGCAGGCTGCACTGCACCGGGTGGGCGACGGAGACGGGCAGGGAGCGCTTCTCGCTGCGGGAAAAAGCAGGAGCAACCGTTAGGCCGCGCGGCGACTCCGCGCGGGATGAGCGCAACTGAGAGCGGAAGTCGAGGGGTTAAAAAGTGCCGGGGGCTCCGGGCAGCTCCGGTGCAAAATCCCCTTTCCCGCCCCGGATTTGGAGCAAGGGCAAAGGTTTCCCCTGGATACAGATAAGGCAAAACTGCTCAGAAATCACAGGCAGTTAGTCCGTTCGTGCCCTGCTGAAGGGAGTCCCTCTGCACGTGGCTGGCTGGCTGGACGGGCGGACAGACGGACGGACAGGAGGGCAGGGCAGCCGCCACTTGTCTCCGTGTGGCTTCGGTGCTAAAAGTGATTCTTGGGTGGGAAGGAAAATGTTCCCGAGGCAAAAAAAAAATGGAAAGGGAAAAGGAAAACAGAAAAGGAAGAGGGAAAAGTGGAAAGAGGTAAGGAAAAAGGGGAAAAGGCAAAAAAAGGAAAGGGGAAAAGGAAACAGGAAAAGTCTCTCCCGGGAGGCTACGGGCCCGGAGGAGAGGAGGAATCCAGAGGTCAATGCTCAGGCTCCTGCCACCGATGCCACGCGGGAGGGACTGGCCCTGTGCGGCCCCGGGGCCGGCGCTGCCACCAGCCCGGGCCCAAACCACGTCCGCCTGAGGTGCCCTCCTCGGTCACGTCCTGCCCAGGGTTCTCCTGGGTGTCCAAGCGTCTCCAGAAGCAGCTTGATCCAAGGTCATCGCTGGGAACTCGGAGACTTCCCATGGTCCAAACCCTTTGGCCACGGCTGGTTGGTCACCCCCAGCTGAGTCCCTGCCCAGCCCTGCTCTGGCAGTGACAGACAAGAATGTCCCTTTGGACTAAAGGGACATGACTAAAGACCATGAAAAAAAACTGCATTATTTTGCACCGTAATTTTTGTTGCAACAACGCGCAGAAACTCCTGCTACTCCCTTTCGAGGTGGGCTAGTCACGGATGTCCTGGAGCCCAGGACACTCTCAGGGTGCCCGTGCACCAGCCCCAGCCCTGGGCCCGCTGCGCCAGGGAAGCGCAGACGGCATGCGGCAGGAAAAGGAACCATCGCGCAGTGTCCCTGGCTCCTGGAGCCACCAGCAGCTCAGGGAAGAGGGACGATCTGGCCAACACTTTGGCCTTGAGGAAATCCCTACTGGGACTTCACCTGGACGTGAAATTCTTGCTCATCTTCCAGCATTTCTTAGGATAGTGTCAGCGGCCTAAAGACTCGCTGGTATCAACTCACCCACCTCACCCAAAGTGCAAAGGCACCAGGGCAGGCGGGCGCTACCTCTAGGCCACATCTGCTGTGTTTAGTGTCCAGACACCAGGTCAGCTCCTGGTAGCGTCACCACACCAGGGCGAACACCGTGAGCCGCATGGAGGACGCCCTTCGTTTCACCGTGTCACCACAAGCCCCATTTTCGGGAGGCTCCCATCCAGTTGAGATGTTTGCTGCTCAAAATAAGAATAGAAAATCACTGCTGGCTCGCTGGGAGGGTCATTGGCATCTCCAGCCCTCACGCTGCCCTGGGTGTTTAATTCCCATTTACCGGTGCCTCGGTTCCTCGAGGCTAAGAGCCCTACTTAGCTGCTATTTTTACCGTGTCTTAGCAAGGGGAGCCGTGCGCAGGGCAGGGCCTCGCCGAGGCCGCCGCCGTCACGCGCTCGCGGAGGCTGGGCCAGCACCGAGCGCCTCCAGCGGGGACCAGCGCCAAGGACTTTCTTTCACATCCCGTGCCAAATTATAGGGAAGGAGATAGACGGGTTTCGTAGCTGGTGATGGTCGAACTCTGCCGACCCTGCGCGCTGCCCTAAGCCAGCGCTGAGCACGCAAAGGGGATCTCATTAATTGGCATCTGGGCCACCAGCAGCACCCAAGCCTGGGAATCAGGAGGGCCTTGATCCGTTTTGAGCTTCTCCAGGCTGAGCGACCTTAAGTGCGAAGCTAAATCCGGTGAGCTCTTGGCTCCTGCTGGTTCTCCAGGAGGGTCTGCGCGGGTCCATGGCGAGGTGAGGTGGCCGTTGCGCTGGGACTTCCGGAGAAGTTCTCTTGGGGATGCGCTGATCTGCTCTCCCTGTAGCCGTCCCCATTACCTCGGGCTCAGCTTCCTGCCCAGATCCCATCACGACAATACTCATCTACTCTCGATCACACATTGATCGTCTTTTTCCACATGAGAAGAGGCTTCGGCCTCAAAACCTTTTTGCTGGGCAACAGGACATCTCTGGAACAGCATCCAGAGAACCACTCGCTTTGAAAGCCCCTTGGTTTTCGGGACAGACAACGCGACCTTGAGCGCTGCCACCAGCTCCACCAGCAGCTCCATCTGCCAGGACCCCAGGTCTCTTGGATGCTGCTCCTGGGTCAGGTCAGCAGCCAGGAAGGAAGAGGTTGGAGGGAACATCAGCTTGGTTTCCAGCCCGGCGACCACATCAGTGTCACACCTGCCGGCGCAGCGGCCCCGGGGTGATGGCAGATGGTGGCTGCCCTGCAGTGAGATGGTTCAGTTTTGGACTGCAGGGCACAAGCAGCTGTCTGCAGTAACCCGTGGCCAAACACCGTCCAAGCCTCCCCGATACAACTGGAATTTACCCGATAACACAACTGGGGAGCCGCTTCCCAAGCTCCTGCAGAACTCAGATCCTAAAGAGGATGTGAAGCGTCCGAGACGGGGACGGCCCAGCTGCAATCCTGGAAATCCAGCAATATATGCTATGGATAAGGGCGACACACAGGGAAAATACACCCTGTGAGGGGGCTGTGGGTGCTCAAGCTAAACAAGATGTTGACGGCAGCAAAGGTGGAGGGAAATCTCCCGTGCAGGACGTGCTTTGGCTAAAGGATGAAGTGGGTTTCCGCAGTGTGTTCCACGGCACGTTGCGCTCCCATCACTCCATCTCAGTGCGATGAGTCACTCAGGACAAGGTTGTTGGGGAGAAACGGAGGTGGAAGACGCTCTGCTCTACGCGGGAGGACGCAGCAGCCTTGACCCTGCCTGTTCACCACCCTCGCGTGAAGTCCTGAAATCCTGGCAACCGTTTAAGTGCTTCAGAAGTGTTTCTGAATTTATTAATTACTTAAGAATGATCTCCTGGTCTTCTGCAGGACTTAGAGGAACATCTGAAAAACTTCCAGCTATGACTAAATCGATCTTTACTATATGAAAACAGGCTCCAAGTGTTAGCCTCTAGTTTCGTGAAGTCTTTAATGTTCTTCCTAGAATCCCCTACTGTCCAGCGATGGACCACTAGGAGCACATCTACACAGCATCAGCGCTAATGCCCGACGCACGGCCCCGCGCCGCCGCTGAGATCAGCCCTCCTCGAGCTTTTCTCCTGGCAGGTTTGGCTGCCAAGGCTGACAAAAGCAAAGTCAATTAGGACAAAGTGATGGATGCCGCTGCCGGGCATCTTCTGGGAAATAATATTACTTATTTTTAACAAGTGGTCCATTAGAAGAGATGTCAAGATGCAAGTGCTGGCTGTGACCGTGCTTGGGAAGAAAGGCAAACTCCGGCTTTTTGGCACCAAAGCGGCTTGCAAAAGCGTAGGGAAGAAAAGTGAGTTTTTGTGGGAATGACAGGCTCCAAAGCAGCACGATGCCGGTGCTGCCAAGGAGCCGCACGATAAATCTTCCTTCAGCGGCACACGGAGGCCTCGGTGTTGTGTGAAAACACTGAGGTCTTTTCATGCAGGAGCAAACGGAGCTTTTTCGGATGGGAACAGACTCTCGGCATCCAAGTGGCAGCTCCCGATCCCAACAGTTGCTTCATTTCACTCTGTGGGTTTAATGGCCCCGTGAACCCAGCAGGACCCGGCGACTTCTCCTCCCTCATCCACTCTGACTCTCAGCTCCCAGCCCTCGTCTTGTGCCCATTGCTAAAGAAGTTGAGGGCAAATGGTTGGGAGCAGAGTCCCTTGGAGGGCTCTGGAAGCACAGGAGAACCGCATCCTGCAGCAAGCGCCTTGGTGAAACCGTCGGCGAAGGGGAATCCTGTAGGACCGCGATAACTCCCAGTGGAAGCGCCCGCCCACCCATGAGATATTAGTGTTTTCACTGAGCATTGAACCCAGGACCTGGGGGAAAACACAAGCCAAGTGGTGCATAAATGGCCACAGACATCTGTCAGTGCTGTAGGTAACTCAAAAGCGTCTCTGGAGCTCAAAAATAAGTAAAAAAAAAGAGATGGTTTTGAAGTCTCCTGCTTGTCCCCAAAGCCAAAGGGACATCAAGGAGGACGGCCACAAGCTCCCGGCAGGTTGCAATGCTTCTTCCTCGGGCGAGGTGTCATCTCTATGAAGATACTGGTGGTACCGGAGGTAACAAACACTCAACGTATCTGCAGTTCCCGCAGGTGCCACTTCTGGACCAGATAAGCGCGCGGCCCGCGGGGGCTCCAAGCGCGCCAGCCCTGCAGGGCGCCGGCGCTGATATATCTCGGGCGACCACTCGCGCTTTGTTGCGGCTGGCGGGACCACGATACCGGGTCTTTGGGCTCCAAGGCACCTCGAGAAAGTAATGGTAACTTAAAACGCCCTTTCACCATCGCTTACTAAAAGACACTGGTGATAGAAACAGCTCATGGAGCCTCAGGAGGCTAAAATCAAGGATTTAGTGTTTTGGGGCAGCTAAGGAAACAATTTTACGTCCTCGTTGCCCCTTTGCACTGTTAGCGCTGTGAGTCGGGAAGGGGAAACCTCAGTGCAGCTAAAAGGGCCACAAAGTCCCATTTTAACACAGCCCGAACCCAAGCGAGCAGCCCTGCAAGCTGCAGCTGTTGCTCTCTTCGCCCTCGTCCTTTGGTTATCCAAATTTTCCACCTCTGTGCAATCCCACCATAATCGGGAAGGAACCCGGACCTTGCAAAAGGGCTTTGGAAAAGGAATCTGCAATCCCGTGCAAACCCTCCCGGCACACTCCAGCCTTGAAACACCTCTGGATCCTACGCACCTACACGTTGCTCTTTGTGCTCACGCTGACACCTCTTTACCAAGAGAAACCACAAGGCCACGTGCTGCCGGTTTAGGGAACCGCGCGGGGCAGCGTCACCCGCCGAGCTGCGTCACGGACTCTTTTCCGGAGCTTTTACGCGGCACCAAGGTGCATTAATAGCTCCAGCGAGCTCGGAGCGCTTCCAATAAAAGCATTACAGGGGCCCTCTGCAAAAGCCCCGGCAGCCGCTAATGCTTTGGTGCTGGTGGGGGAGCAAAGCTCTGAGCTCATTACGGTGCTGGGGCTCGGAATAGAAACTCTCCCACGCGGGCACGTGCACCAGCTGCAAAGGTGCCGCTGCGGGAGCAACAGAGCAGCTCACACATTAAAAAAAGAAAAAAAAAA
Organism: Nothocercus julius; assembly: GCA_013398735.1. Lineage (NCBI taxonomy): Eukaryota > Metazoa > Chordata > Aves > Tinamiformes > Tinamidae > Nothocercus > Nothocercus julius. The sequence goes on from VZSV01000320.1 coordinate 287,416, forward strand.
ATGTGGCTCTCAGCATGGGCTTGGCATGTCCTGGTCCTGCTCATCTTTCGCAGACCGTCAGTAGGTTCCAGGAGTAACACGAGAGCAATGTCGTTCTGGGCTGCACACAGGCAGGTCCACGTGGGCAGGATGGAAATCAGTTCTGGGCAGTAGTTATGAAAAACAGTTGTGTTACACTTCCCCATGTTTTTGGCAAAAAACAGAGGAGTTTGCTCTCCGAAGGTGACGGTCACACGTGCCACTGCCTTTTACCCCTCGCCTTGATCTGCAGCTTAAACCGTTAATCCGGTTCCTGAGACCAGCAGCAATCCCCAGGTGCCGACACAACATCGTCAGCTTCTCCAATTAATCCGGTGTTCGCCAGCTATTTTAAGTGCTGACGAAAGTTTTTGAGATGCTTCTTCACCCGGTTGTCTGCTCTGGGGGACTCAACGGTTGTGTATTTTGCAAAACCAGTGTGTCAAAACTGGAGCTCAGGTCCCCAGCCAGAGCCAGAGCAAAAGCAGAGCCTCAGCTCCTTCCTACGGTGATACCCCTTGGTATACAGCTATAAGAAGTGGCCTTCCAGCACCGTATATATGTGATTTTAATGATTTGCGCATTAGTTTCCACGCTAGATGCCTTTGATGCTGCCGCTCTTGGATGCCCAAGGATGCAGGGATGCGGGAGCCGGGATGATAAGGATGCAGGGATGCGGGAGCCGGGATGATGCTTTCTGGGGAGGCCCAACTATGCCAGGAACCTCCTAAAACTAAAGCAGCTTAAACAAGCATCAGATCCTGCCAAGCAAGGCAGCACTAAAGGAGGGTGATGGATACGCCAGGGCTGGGCATGCAACGAGTCAACATGACCCAGGGCATGGACATCTCAATCGCTCCATCACGTCCTTGGAAAGGAGGAGGAGGCAGAGCACAGAGGTGACCGTGCCGACCAAACCATATCCGTGTTGTCCTTCGGACTGTCGGTGTCCCCATGGGTCATCAGCCGGGTCCCAGAGGCTGCCACTATCCAAAGGATGAAGTTGGAGCAGGTTCACCACCGTTGGCAGCGCACCGGTGGCCAACACAACTTGCACCAAGCTCCTCGAGAAGCAACCATTTCTTGAAGTCTTGAGAACTTCGGGTTTTAGTTTCTCAGCCCAGAATGGATGAGAGAGAGAGGAATGGCTGATTGGTCACCCAGGAGATCACAGTAAAATAAAATAAAAAAAAAGAAAGAGAGCTGCAGCGATGCCTGGTGCCGAGGAGGTATGTAGAAAGAGGGATGTGATTTTGGACTCCTGTGTCCTCTCCAAGGACTGCCCATGGTCAGATTTGCCCAAAACGACATGACCGGCTCACCCACCAGGAGGTCAGGATCAGCCAGCAGCTCCACGGAAAAACATGGAAAAACACCAAGCCAAAACATAGAACCCTACACCTCAACGATGGGAGGCGGCCGACTTTTCTACCTTTCAAGTCGAGTGATTTCTGAGACTACCACATTTTCCACCCCCAGGTTTCTATAATATTGAGAGACCAAGAAAGCCTCCAGGAACCAGAAATTTAAGGAGAGCAGGAAAATGATCTGCACAGGAGGGCAAAGTGATGGGAGGGATTTTTGGTGGGCCTTGGGCATGGAGGGAGGTGGGCAACCGATTCACACTTCTCATTTCAGCAACATTTGCCTATGGTGATCCCAATATCCCAATATTCCTGCTAAATGGAGCGATTTGAAGCACCAGTCCCAGATGAAGAACACTGACACTGCTGCTCTGCTTTGCTCTCTCCTCTCTACTCGCTGGGATTTTAGTGCAACCTGCATAGATGGAAGAAAAAAAGGCAGGGAAGAAAAGACAACAGTGTCTCATTTTAATACCTGACCTGTTTTTGCTTTGCCTACCTGGCTCAACAAGAAGTTTGGATTTACTGAAACAGCTGAAATAACCGCGCTGAAGCATGTGCAGATGCTCTTCCTGTGGCCAAGCCAGCAGGAAAAACAGGTGCATCCACACAGAAGATTTTTCCGCTTACAGAAATGAAAACATTTGGGGAGGAAACACATGGGGCTCGACCATACTGGCAGATTTCCAGCTTGATTCAGCACTTGCATTTTCAGCTTGCACTTTTGTTGCAACGTGTTTGGGGTATTTATGCGATGCTACCACAGGGCAACGTGCGGATGTGCACAAGTGTTTAGCATCCGTCACCCGCCACGGAAATGTTGCAAAATCCCCTTGTCCGAAATTCAACTTCTTGCTCAGTAGGAAAGTTCTTTCTGAAAATTACAGCCTCTGTGGCCACCCCGACAGATGCTAATCACTTCATGGGCCCCTGCCCAGCATGGATGAGGAACTAAAGAACCTCAAGCTCCATCCAATGCTACTTGGGGGTGCCAAGCAGCGCACCCACATCCATCACTTTGCAGGGAGAATTATCCCTATTTCACACTTGGGCATTTCAGAGCCCAGACCAGAAGAAATCAGCAGATTTCTCCGCAGCCCTGACAATTTTGCTACATCAACCGCACGCCTGCAAAGCCTAAAACCATTAACAAATCACCTATGGCAGGCTCAGGCGCTCTGCACGCATTTATTTTGCTGCAGTCATTCCGGAGGAGCCAAACATCTCCCCCCGCCCCAGTTTCTAATCTGCTTCCATCCTCCTCTGGGCTTACCGGAGTTAAATCTCTGCTTTCCGCGATAAATGGGAAAACTGAGCTGCAAATGGCGAGGAAAAAATGAATTGCAAAGCAAATGCTTCCACTCGTGATGGATTAACTCTTTGTTCCAAGGCTATCACATCGTTTCAAGGGGGTTCCTATACGATCACTAAAGAGCTGGTGCAGTGGCAAGATAAGATGCCACCATGGTGAAATAATCCCCAGGGAAAGATGCCTTCCTCTGCAGTCTAAGCCATGCTGTAGAAGTACCAGAACAGCAAGTGGACGAGTCTGCTCAATACCTACCTTGCAAGAAGGTCTTACACCCACCTGACCATTTCCAACATTTACTGCCATAAGAAGCCTTCAATATTTGTTGCTCTAATCCAAAAGCTGCCTCCGAGCATCTTGCTTTTTGCAGCACAGTTGTTTTTTTTTCCCCACATGCTACAGAAGAAGCTGGGGAGGGTTTTCAATAAACAGGACAAAAGTGACCTTTTTTTCTTATTATTTTCTTGCGAAAGAGGTTTCTTCTGAATCTCGTGATTCCCCGTTCCGACATGCAATCGAGCCAAGCGGTCTCCTTCCCCTCTGCGGCTGCTGAGCTTCTCCATTCCAGCTTCAGCCGCGCGCTGCAGAGAAAGTACTAATAAAATAGCTGACTCCACCTGGGCTGTTAACACAACCTTATTGCAACCCAGCGGCTGCAAGGAAGGCGATGGTGGTGGGACCATAGGGAAGGTCAGCACGTGCCGCTGGACCGCAGCGCTCGGGTACCAGACTTGAAGTCCACCATGAAAAGCCCAAGGGTCCAAAGGACTATGGGGTAGGTGTCACCTCCAAGGAGGGAAGGGTTAATGCTCCTTCCCAATCCCTTCCGCTCCTACCAAACAAGGCAGTCAATAATGTCCCGGTTTAAGGCGAGGGCTCTGTAGCAAACAATGTTCTGCATTATCAGGTGAACTTAGGCAACTTGGCCAAGCGATTAGGTTAGATGAGTCAAAAAGCTGCTCCTATCTCAAGGTTGATGAGTCCTGCAACCAGTTGAAATGAAGCATTGCTCCAACTTGCTGGGTTTTTGACTCGTTCCTTAAATCTAAACCAATTACTGGCTGGATCATAGAATCATTATAGTTGGAAAAGACCTTCAAGATCATCGAGTCCAACCGTAAACGCTTCAACACCATCTTGCTAAACCCTGTCCCTGGGTGCCTCGTCTACGCGGTTCTTCAACACTGCCAGGGACGGGGACTCCACCACTTCCCTGGGCAGCCTCTTCCAATGCTTGCCTACTCTTTCCATGTAGAAATTTGTCCTAATGTCCAACCTGCACCTCCCCTGGTGCAACTGGAGGCCATTCCCAATCCTGACGTGACTGAGGGCAAAATCCCTGACTAAATAGTCCTCCAACCACGATACCATCCAAGGATTGCACTGAATGATACCAAGCAGGACTGTAGAGGAGATCTATGGACCTTGCCTGGTTTTGCCCATCTGAATGGAAAGCGATGAGTGCTTGGCATTACCAGGATGAGCCGCAGAGCTGGGATGGGAGCAGGAGGCTTTGCCCTTCCGCAGGAAACCGGCCCGGGCCCTTATCTCAGCCTCCCGTTTTCCCTTACACGGCCAGTACATCCGAACCCTAAACGCTCTAGATGTGCTGGGGAGATAATGTCCACCTGAGCAAGCCGTAACGGAAGAAGCTCAAGGGTGCAAGGAGCGCCGTTAAGCGGCCGTGCGGCGGCCGGGGCCTCGCAAAGCCGGCGCCAGGGAAGCGCGCGGGACATGCCCAGAAGCTGATGTGGTTGTTAGTATGGTCCAGGCTGCTGCAGCTGTATGCTTTGTAACCCCCCAAAAAGCTAAAGGGAACAGAGGAGAAACCTGTTGCCTTTTAGTAATAAAAAGAGGAGTGAATGGATAATTTGGGGGGGGAATAGCTCCAGCTGCAAACGCGATGCAGCAGCAGCTGGGGACAAGGGAGCAGTGAGGGGCTCCCTGATCTGCAGCACATGTTGCACTTCAGCTGTTGCTGCTGTTTAGCAGAGCGCCCGGAGCGCGGGACGGACGTGAGGGGTTTGCTGCAGGCCGGAGGCGCCGCGCGCCAGGCGCTGCCTGCAAGCACCCGGGCGCGCTTCCTCGCTGCAAAACCCGACCTCGAGGCTCCTCTTCTGCGGCCGGGTAGCCACGAGGGGGTGGGAAAGGGCTCGAGCTGCAAAGCAGCCGTCGCTCCCCATCCGCTTTCGCAGGGGAAACCGCAGCCCGAGCCTCGCTAGAGACGAGCGCGCCCACAGGCGAGCGCTCGCTTGCTCCAAATAACCCCCCAGCTTCTGGGCTTTTCTTAAGCGGGGAGCATCCCGCGTACGAGACGCTAAGATTTGCTGTTATTAGCTCTTCTGACTGCATTAAAGACCAGCCGCTGGTTTTTTTCCTAGCTGCATTTCCAGACGGGAAAGCCAAAGGGCGGGCGATGAGCGGCAGCTGGGCTGCGATCCCGGCGACGGCTCCCGAAGGATTTCTCCAGTTCACCTGCTGGGTGCAAAGGCCGGGGCGGGAAGGACACTAAACCCCACGGGGGTTTTGGACTTGCCTCGTGACAAACCCCAAACCGTCCCCAGCGCGTCCATGTTGGCAGTCGCCTGCAGTGCCCTGTTCTCTCTCCCTGTCCCTCCGACATCTCGGATGCGCTTCCTATTTGCTGGCTGCAGGTAATTTTTCCTAATCCGGAGGACAGAGCAGCTCAAAGATCCCATTCGGACAAGGTCCCGTTGAAGGGATACCAGAAGCCCCTGGAGCTTGGACCTCCTATTGTTCCCATCGCTATCCTGGCTGCTCGGGGACAACCTGCCAACCCCAGGGCTTGGCTGCGAGTGGAGGCTTCTTCTTTCCCTCCTCCTCCTGATGGCGGAAAGATGGAAAACCAAAGCCACAAAGGAGCTGCACGAGGACAGGGACAAAAGGAGAGGAGCCCACTTGGCTATTCCGGGCTACCTCCTCCACCGCCATTCCCGGGAAGGGTTTTACCTCCTCAGCCTTGCTGGCTCCGTGGGAGGCCTCAAAAGGCAACGCGCTGCAAAGAAAAGCAGCATTCAAACTGGAATGAAACCAGCAACACTCACCATTCCCATCGTTTTCCAGCATTCAAACAGGCGCGGACAATTTATCTCTCTTTTCCTACCGCTTCCCTACAGCCAAATAAAAATGCTGGGTTTTCTCTTAATTCTAACTGGGAAGCATCATGGTTTTGCAAGTTGTTTTTACAAACCAAGCTCAGACAAAACGCATCCGGCCGAGCTTTTCTCTTTTGCAATGCTTTTAGACTAAATTCCTAAATTTGGGGGGAAACGTTCAAAATGACCAGCATATACATTCAAGGTGTATTCTAACTACCCCAGAATACAGTGAATAGAGATGAAAAAGGCTTTATGAGCTTGGAATTACGAGGAGACGGGATGCGCGTGGGTCCCACGAGGAAAGCTGCCTTGTCCAAAGTTGGTGCTTTTGTAACTCAAAAGTGAGATGATCCCCAAAAAAAACATCTTCCAACCAACTCTGATTTTTTTTAGCTCAAATTTGGCTTTAATCCTGCCCCAAAGCAGTCGCTTAAAGGCAGTAGCAGCAAGGGGAAACCCTAAACATGCACTTTATGCCATTCGGTTTTCTTCCCTTCTCTCTTAAGTTTTCAGAAAGGCTTGGTGCTACCAAAGGCACCCTTGTTGCACCTTGATTTTTGCTGCCAAATCAAACTCAGCTCAGATCTGCAGGTGTTTTTGGATAGAAAGCATAAGAAAAAAACATGCAATGGGTTTCCACCTTTCCTGAGCTGGCAGCTGCAACGAGCTCTGAGCACCCCAATCCCTGGCTTTTGGGGAATATAATAATAACAACAACATTGTAATTACTAATAAATTAAAATGATACTAATATAACCATATAATATAATAATAAAGAAATAGATGTCCATGCAATATTGCTAAGCCAATGCTTTAATATCCACTTTGCGTTCCTCTAATCAAAATTGCCCCTAACAGGGAAACCAACAGATTTTGGCCAACGTTGGCCGCAACGGATCCATTGTCCGCTTGGTGGTTTTATTTGCAAGTGTCGTTTTGCTCGAATATAGCAAGGCAGGATGGGGAAGCACGGGGTTTTTCTTCACTTGAAGGCAAAGTTTGCAGATGGAGCAATGATGGGATGGGGGGTTAACATGACTGCCCTCCAAAAGAGGAGGAAAAATGCACCATTTGGCCAGATCTGAATAAAAATGCAATATGAAAAAAAAAAAAAGCAACAGGGACTGCATAAAAATGCATTTTTAAGGAGGGGAGCACAGAGCTCATGGCTATCCCTTCTCTCAAATCTTCCATGAAGATGTAACACAAGGGAAGCCAGCAAATACTCTGCATTTCCACCCAAAAATACACAAAGAATTAGATGCAGTGGCATGGGAAGAAAACAATTGCAGCTGCCGGCTTAAAATGCAAGCAAAAAAAGGAGAAATATTGAGTTTGGATTCTACTAGTCCAAGTGTTTTCTGCTCTGGAGGGCTGTAAGAGCTGTTGGCATCCAAGATGCAGAAGCAATTTTCAATTCAAATTCAAAACTGCCCATTTAGAGTGTGCCGAATGCAAAATTTTTGAATGAAATTCTCCAGCCTTACGCTCGAGACTGAAGCCTGAAGTTGGGGAGGGGAAAAAAAAAAAAAGAAGAAAAAAAAAAAGGCAATTAAAACAGACTTCAAAGTATTTATCCTGCCTGAGCTTAAATCAGTGCTTTAATAATAGGCTTGTTTGCCAAGAGTTCAACAGCTCCAGCGAAGTATCTGACGCGCACGAGCTGATGTACGTGCTCGCCTGAGCCATACGGGAAAGTCAACCCGCCTGCTAATAATAAATTGGTTTGGCGCTTTCATTTTCTAAATTGCCTGGGTGCTTTGGAGAGAGGCTTTCTCGGACCCGCCGCGTAATGAGAGGGCTCAATAAATCTCGTCTAACCTGCCAAACGGAGCTGAATTTTAATTTTACTTTGAAATGGCAGCTAAAGGCTCCGGTGGAGGCACTTTTAATAATTGCGGCGCAGCCGAAGTGGAGGAGTTGGCTTATTTTTAGCAAGGTAGAGCTGCTCTCCTCATGTCTTAAAATATTTAGTTGAAAAGCTGGCTATAAAAATAGGATGTTTCTATACGGGCAAATATGTCCATTGCCCCTTCTCTAGCACTGGTCAGCAAAGGAGAGGGAAATGTTGCAGGAGGGAAAAAGGAGAGCGGTGTTATGATAATTTAAAGGATGCTTTAAGCACCTGCACCGCTTGGATGGAAAACTGTGGTGCTCTATGCACCGCACCAGTCGGCTGCACTATTTACAGCCATGTTTCAAGCCTGGCAATGTGGTTTGCAAAGCAAAAAAATTTTTTTTTTTTGCTTTAAACCATAGGGAAAACAAGCAAATCAATGGCACAAACTGGTTTCAGGGTTGCAGAGCAGCGAGGAAGGTGGGTGGTGAAGGTGTCTTGGGTGCCAGGCATTGAAATGAGGGCTAAAAATAAGAGTAAACATCCTCCCGCGCCGTCCTCCTCCTCCTCCTCCTCCTCTTCCTCCCGGAGCCGAGGTGGAGGCGGGGAGGATCCGGACCGACCTCCCGGGCGGAAAAAGGGGCAGCGCCTGCCGCTTCGCTCCCGGCGGCCGCACAGCCATTTTCGCGGCTGCTCTCCGGGGCGGGCGACCGAGGCATTAAATCACGGCGAGCCGCGGAGCCGCCGTCGCCATGGGAACGGGCGCAGGGATGCAGGATGCTCCCGCCGGACCGCGCCGCCCCCGCCATGCCCCCCCCCAGCATACAAAGAATCGCCATTTTCGGCACCCGCGCACACATCCGTATTTGCAGCCGGCGCTTTATCGCGTCCCCTCCGGCCCCGCTGCCCTTTTTCCCGGCCCTTCTTGCCGGCTCCCGTCCGGGTGTTTCCTAGAAAGGTGGAAAGCAAAGGTCCCTTTGCGCTGGGGCGTGTGGATGCCCGTCTGAGGTAGCAGCTTCCCTGTGGCCTTCCCACGTTGTGGCCGGATGCCCTCCTAGCATGTGGGATTAAAATACCAATGAAAAACACGGATGCTTTAAAAACAGAAAGGAAAATCAGCCTGAATTTGCATCCAAGGGTGATGGGTATCCTTGCCTAAATCAAGCCAAATAGGCCACTGCGGGGAAAGGACAAGTGTTAGAGCACGAAAAAGGCTCCAGGACGGGCAGCGCGAGCGCAGGGAGCATCCGCTACCACGCCAGGCTGCGACAGCTGGGTGCAAGACAGGAAAAGTGACAATCCCAACACGCAGACCCCGGGACCGGCTGCTACCAGGCTGCACCTTCGCAAAATGCAGCGTGCAATGAATAACCCGCTCACTCGACCGCCAAAAAGCCCCAGCCGTAAGCGGAGGGAGCCGAGCGTTTGCGTAAGAGAAAACTTTCCGCCACCGTGGCGGGCGAGGAAGCCTCCTCGCCGCCGCCTCCCCGCTATTTGTGCTCCAAAGCCCCACGCCTGAGTCACGCCAGAACAGAACGGCCTTTCTTTGCAGATAGATTTTCCCAGCGCGCGCGGTTACACAGTGTGCTCTCCTCCCCAGCGCTCCCTGCATCGCTTTCTTCCCTTTTTCACCCCCCCTTTTATTTTTAGCATCGTTTCCATGCAGTTTCTGGTCCGAAGGGCGCGTTATAGGAAAGAAAAGCATTAAATACAGCTGGGAAGGTTGGCATTTATTGTTCTCCGTGTTTATCACTTGCTGCTTTTAATTGCCGGCATCGCAAGGATCAAAGGGATGAAGCCGGGCATCTCCTCGGCAGCAAGCAAGCGCCGGCGTGATCCGACGCTCGACTCCTCTTGCTCCCTGCTCACCCTCATTAACCCAGTTCCTTTGAACTCCAGGCGGAGACGCAACGTTGCGGCGCGGGCAGCAACAGCTCCCGGGGCCACCGCGGGGGCCTCGGGCTTCCCCGGTCTCCGGGCGCAGCAAAGCGGCGGGGATGCCGGATGGCGACAGGAGCCTTGGTCAAACCGTTGGGGAGAAGAAGTGGGGCATTTAAATCAGTTTTACTGATATTTTGGGTGGCCGGCAATCATAGCAACGATGCTCAATGCATTAAGACGCTCAGCGCAGTAATAGCGACGCTGTCGCTTTCAAAACACTTTGCTAAAGAGTTGGATGCACACGGGCGACCAGGAAACCGAGTGGATGATCAAAGCGTCCTGAGGAAAATGGAAAAAATTCCAATGGAATTTCACCGGAAAAAAATAATGGAAAAAATGGCATTGGACACGGATTTCAGAGTCCGGGACAGCAAGCAGCACTCAGTATTACCCCGTACAGCACCGTGGGATGAAAGCTGAGAGCCCAGGATGCTCCGATGCTGGTGAAAGGGCAGCAACACAGCAGGGATCAACCCTGCTTTGACCTCACCTGCATTTCCTCACCTCCCCTGGCTTGTTCCCTCTGTTCAAATACTTCCCTAGCCCCACGTCGCTGGCTTAAGAGAATAGGCAACTATGAGACTTTATGTATATTCCATGGGATATTCCAAGCACATTATGGGTATTCCAGCTGGGCCAAGCAGCGATGAGGACGGCAGAGGTGCAGATGAGCCAGCGCAACGCAGCAACACAACAACCCAAGGAGCTTCCATTTAGCTCCTTAGCTAAACTTTGAGCTCAATTTCATTTCTTAAGGCTGCGAATCAAGAGAAATCTTCCCCCAAACAGTTGTCCTTCAAGCCACCAAGCCTGGATGCCAATGTCCCCAAGGTGGGTAGGATCCTCCCCACTTAGAAACAGAGATAAATGGGTTGCAAGAAGCGAGAAAATTAGGTAGCAACCAGAACCTAATGCATGGAAAAGCAGTATAATCTACCACGAGGTTGCCCTAAGGCAACCACCCATGAGGTTCAACCCACCAAGAGGCTAAGGATCACCTAAGGATCCGATGGGAGCAGAACTTTGCAGCAGAGATTTGCACTTCGCATGTGACATTTTTCCCTGGGCGATTTATGGTTAAAAATAAGCTTGATAGGAATCACCAGGGCGACGTCTACTTGTTCCTGCCCAAACTTCCCTCCTCTGCCGTTCGACAGGCGCACACAGAAGCCGCGTTGCTTGCCTAAAACGGGCACCGTCACGCTGCCCGTCCAGCTGGCAGCCCCCACGCCGCCCCCAGGCCTGACTGCCAGAGACAAAAAGCAAAAAAAAAGCCCCAAAACTCTCACATTCGCACAAAAAAACCCCACCCGAGTTCCTACTGGTCCAGAGAAAAATCAACAGCTGGAGATATCCAAGTAGATACTTCGCTGAAGGAAAAGGGAGCCGAACTCGGCCCTTGCATGTTCCTCTTGGCTGGCTGCTCTCAAACAAGCGCATCTCTTCCTCCAGACTGGCCGTGGCTTGGACCACCTCTTGTTTTGAAGATGCCATGGACAGGGAGAGGAGGGATTGGCTGTTACATCAACAGCGGTGGCATTTTAGAAGCAAAGAACCCCATCACTAGCTTGGTCTCTTAGTCCCACTGCTGATGGGACGGAGGGGAAGCAGTGGAAGATGCTGATAAAACGCACAGCCTGCCACGTAGAAAAATCAGTATGACATTCATCAGTGAAGTGCCTTATTTTGGGTTTATTTCTTAATCCCTTGGCTCCCTCGCACTCTCAAGCCATCTCTGCCCCAGGATGGACAGTGCTTTGCTCCCACGTGGATGAGTTCTGCTCCCGCAGGCTGCAAAGATGGTGCTTCAACTCCTGAGGATGCCCCAATGTTTGCTTGAGGTTCTTCTTTCCAGCAAAGGTTTTAAGCTGATTTACGCAGGGAGAAAAACGCTGGCTGAATGTTACTGCTTCCCATCACGTTGGCATCGGGCTCCGTTTGGGTGAATTCAGGCGACCCTTAAGGAATTCCTTCCAGAAAAGCTCTCCAGGTGAATCGAGCGTCCCTTCAAAGCCAAGCTGACAGGCACAAAGCTCTTACCTAGCTCTTTTGCAAAGCCTTTCCAAAAAAAAAAAAAAAAAACACAAAATCCCTGAAAACCAAACCAGTCCAGCAAACTAGGTCAGCAACAGCGATCCCACCACGTCACCCTATATTTAGCTAGTTATATATATATATAGTTAGCTATAGCTACCAGCATCGAGCAAAGCAAATACCTTGCTATTAGCTACAGGGGATGCCTGATCATTGCTGACACAGGAGTCACGAGAGCAGGCAACCCTAGACGAAGGATCTAACATGGCATTGAGCTTGGAGACAGCGAGCGAGCAAAATTAACATCTTCAGCTTGTTCCTAACTTTGCTTTTCTCTATGTAAATATGAACCTAAGGTCTTTACAGCTCCACCACCCTGACCACCCTGCAAGTGGCTCCAGGGAAGATGAAAAACAACTGGGACCTGGCGGTCATGAGCCCAAGAAGGGGGCAATAAGAGTTTGGTTTTCATTGGAAGGTAATTAATGCAACCAGATGTCACAGACATCATAACTACAAAGCACTTCCAATTTACTTAACGTCAACATGCGGCAACCACCTAGACAGCACAAATAGCCATGACCTTCCCCTCTGCCTCGTCACTGAGGTTTCCTCACACTTGCAGCCCGCCAAATCTGCTCGCCGGCACTAGCGAGCCCAGGGCAACGCGTCACCTGTGCCCAGGAAAAGGGGCCGCGGAGCTCCGCCTGGTCCTCCCGCACGTCCCCACCTGGCCTCCGGCCTCGCTTCCCTGCAGGACACGCAGGCCCCAACGCCCAGACAGGTGGATTTTCCTGCTGAGCTGCCTCGGCCGGCCGGCTGCTTTCACGGAAGCGTCACTGGATTTATTTTTCCAGCTTAATATGCACACAAGGCAAACAGAGCTGATGCCCCAGCGCAGAGCGGAGTCATCGGCGCTCGTCATTGCCAGGGAAATTACTCAGCTACCTGCAGCCGCCGGGGCTCGAGCCGCGCCGGCGGGAGCGCCGGGCGCATCACTCGCTGTCAAACATGATGTGACACGTCCCCAGCATCCGCGGGCTGCAAAGGCGTACATCAGGGCGGTTCAGAGCCAAGGCCGGCACTTAAGGTCTATACATTCACGCTTTAGTCACGCTAAGGTGTGAGCCCTGGGCTGCCCTCCGCTTGCTTCTAGGCGTCCTCCTCCCTCCGTGTTGGTTTTTGTGGGCTCAGCCGCGTAGACTTGCAAGCTGCGGTCCTGGTGCGACCGTCGGAGAGGCACAAGAGGACTATCAACATCCAAAACTCTTTGAGCAGCTCCTTATAATGAAGCAAATTAATTCCATCCTGAGCCAAACTCGAGCCAGCTGGGCATTGGTGTGCGGGTCCACGCTGCAAACGTGCAGCTGCAGGGAGTGCTGGGAGCTGATGAAAGTTTGGGGAAATCCCACGTCCACCCAACCTCCCCAAAGCAACGTTACTTAAAACTAGCCCAGATATCCTCCGCTTGGATTTAAAGATAGATTTAGGATTCCTAACCACAGGTATCCACGATCACTGTAGACACCCTGGGTGCATCCCCTGCCTCAGTCCCCATCTCCAGCCCTGCACAAGCCTCCTTTCGGTTCTGCGTCCTACCTACCAACCCCACGGATATCTCTGATGTCCCATGGGATATTTAAAACATCACTGAAGACCTGCGTTTTGGCAACCGAATCCCACTGCTGTCTACCAGCTCTGCCTAAATCCCATCTCAAGCTTCAGTGACGGCGCGTCCGGCCGTGGGGATGCACCTGCTGTTGACTAAGAGTGGAAACCTAAGATGCATTTGTGCATCACCCTCCGAGCGCCACGCGTGGCAAGGCAGAACAGGTCCCTCGTTTGCTCTCGGTGAGACGCCGTTATGATTAAGCGCTTTACTCACCCACTTCCCCCTTTTCCTGGGAGGAAGCGACACTGCTCGGCGTTGGCTCCGGAGCGCTGAGCTCCTACATCAAGCCCTCCCCTGCCTGAGCGTCTAACGGCCACGTAGGTGGAAAGTTTGCAGCAGTCCAGGGTCACCGCGTTCAGGCACCAGAAGATCCCTCCTTTGCCCTTTTCTGTTTTTAAAAAAATCCGTTCAGCAGATGCTGCAGTGTCCTGCATTGGCTGGAGGACACCCAAAAGAGCACTTTTTCTACTTCCACTAAACCCCCCGAGCAAGTTGCTCGATATGCGCAGGACTGACTACACGTGATCAAGCGAAGCAGCCACCTCTCATGCCGCTCATGACACTGCCTTGTCCCCCGAGCCCTTCTCGCCCCCCACGGTGGCATCTCCGCGACGCTTCCCCCAGCAACACCCAAATGTCCTCCTCGTGTTCAGCTGACAACCCACCAGGCGGGGGGACAGCCAAACCCTCCTGCCTTTCGCACAAAGGAGCTATTGGGTTTCGTCTCTTCAGTCAAAATCACTAATTTTCATGAATCTGGCAGAGAACTATCTTTGATGCCTCCCTTTCCACTGTCAAATCTGAGGATAGAGCAGATGCATAAAACCATGTTTCCCTAGGAAACCAGGCTAAAAATAGCCAGGCTGCCTGGCTCGGGGGACTGGTCTGGAGTTGTTGAAATTGTAGTTGGAATTAGATATTACTTTGAGTCAAGTATTTGGATGAGCTGGTTCTGGATGCCCAAGATGCTGGTGTAAAACACTGCCTGCCTCCTGTCCAATCTGGGCTCGCTGGTGGTAAGAGCTGATCTTCTCTAGAAACACCCTGAGGAACTTGGCCGTTCGCAAAGGTCATCAGAGGACTAAGCCGTGCCGAAACGCCCCTGCAAACTGGAAGGGGCAGGTGGACTCCAAGCTATGAACCCACCTTTGGACCGCGTCGAGCTTCCGCCACGGGCGCGGGTGAAGTCGGCACCGCAACTCAACGGGGATGGAGCGAGGCCAACGAGCAGCAGCTCTTTGGGGCTACCTAGCCCTGGGATGAGGAGGTGGTGGCAGTTCAGGGAACACAAGCGAGCTGCTGTCACCATCCTCCAAGCAATGGCTCTGCGAGAGGCCCCACGCTGATGACCACGTCCTTGCTCCAGGACGCCAGTGTGTTGCAATGGTTGAAGAGCACAAACTGGAGGCGTAAATGCTCCTGCCTGTCCCATACGGAGCCCACGCGCTATTTTACTCACAAAGACATCCACGTGACAGCCTTTATTGGCGAAGCGATGCATCCATGCACAAATACGATGTATTTTAATTAGAAGGATCGTTCCCCTTGAGGTCCAACTGCAAGCTGATAATTCCACGAAGGAAGTTGGCTCAGGGATCAGTCCCAGCAGGGTGAGGGATAAGGGATGGCGATGCTGTTCTAAATCCTTCCCTCAAGAGAACATGTAAGAGATACACACGTCGTGGGGAGGGGAAGAACACCTTCCCCTTCTCCACTATCAGCAAAGTCTTTTCAGTTCACGCAAGGAAGAGCAAAAAAGAGAAAAATAATCTTTCATGCATTTAATTGGGAACCTAATTACTCTGTATAAATTAGCCAGACTTTCCACCTTTGATTTAACGCCTAACAGCCTCTGATTCACATCTCTGATGCATGATCTATTGTGCCATTTAGATGTAAAAATGCTTTATGCAGGGCACCCCGCGGACCAGGGATATTAATTTATGCCACAGGATCCAAAAGAGTAAGGGAAATTAAAGCAGATGAGGAGATAAGACACTCTTGCTCTTCAACGTATCTGAACAAGGACCCAACTGTATGTGATTTTCAGGGTAAAATGGGCCGTAAGAGTCTACAGAGTGCCAAGATTGGCTGTCATAGAACTTTCTTGACAGTTGCTCCAGTTCGTCCTTACTTATTTCATGCCAAAGAGAAATGTAAAAGGGCTAAGTAAAAGATATCATGCCCAACTCATGCCACCCAAAGGCAGCACCCGATGGCCTCGGGCAGGGCTGACTAATGAGTTGCACTGAGATTCCTCCTCCCGAATCAGCAGTCGGCCACTCCAAGGGCACCAACCTGTTTGCATGTTGATGCTCTGTCCCTGGCAGCTCCTCCTCACTACTTAAAAGGGAACAAAACATTATTTACACTCTAATTTCAAGCTAGTGCCTCAGAGCCAGAAGCTGAATTCATTTCCATAGATACTGAGCTGTTTTACCGGTACAGGAGAGCTAATTACCTCCTCTTTCCCCCCATATATATTATTAATGTCATTTCTTAAAGGGCAATGCAGAAGCATCAACCTACCCCGATGTGCGCAGCACCCAGCAGTCACCCAGAACTGCCTGGGAGACAGAAAACGCTCCCGGCACGCCTCAGATATGCCAGACAGAATAGGAAAATAGCCCCTAATGTAAATGCACTTGCTAAGAAAACAAGTATTATCTGGCCTGAAAGGAGCTGATTTTATTATATATGCCTCAAATCAGTACGACTCGGCTCCAACGATGCCAAATTGGTAGGGGACAAGAAACGCCGGAGTCACCCAGTGGCAATTTGTTCAAGTTGTGGTTTTATGTATTGCTTGGAAATGCAATGCTGATTAGAGGGAGGGGAACTCAGACCTGCTTGGGAACATGTCGCGCCTCGTGCGACTGAAGCTCTAAAAAAATGAAGCCTTCTAGAGCCACTACAATGAGTTCTTTGAGTATGATTCCCTACGTATGCATGTGCTTCATGTGAGATGCCTTCACCATCCTGGTGATACTCCTTCTCAAGCTAGGAGCTCTGGATCCATAGGATCCATAGCATTCAATCCCAAGCATCCAAAATAAACAGTTTGGGCAGAGTATCTGCATAGATGTGTCTGCACACCACCGGAATGGCTTTCTTACAACACTGGTCTTGGGTATGGGTGAGCTAGGCACACCCAAGTCAGAAGATGGACCCATGGATAGAGCAGCCAAGTCTTCTCCTAAAAGACTGGTCCAGAGAATTATTAGGAAGAAAACTACAGGGGAGGAGCAATGGGGGCAATCTAGATCTCACTTTGACTTTCTACTTTGGACGGACAAAGCCTTAAAAGACAGTCCTATAAAAAGAGACTGCAGTAGTGCATTTATTAAACAACTGCCTCTGTTGGGTGATTTTTACTTAGAAATGATGATCACAGGCTTTTGCCAGAGCCGCTCTGATTCTCCAAGAGGATTGAAGTGGAAGCCTAATTTTCCTCCAGAAAGGAATCAAAAGACTAAGGCATCCTGCGATTCCATGGCATCTCTTCAAACATCACCATGAGGACACACATGCTCTGCAGCGGGGAGGCCAAAAAGGGGAATAATACATCACAAGTGAAAAAAAAAAAAAAAAAAAAAAAAAGAGAGAGAGAAAACTCTAAATGATGCAATAAAAAAAAAGACATTTCTTCTCATCCACTCCTGCTAAGCGAACGAGGGGCCGTATTTTGCCTTCATTCTCATTCTGTGAGCAATTCCTTGGAGATGGCGAGCCAGCCGGCATTTCAGCACACGCACTGAAAAGAGGATGAGCAAAGAGGATTTTAAGTAGGTCACCAGTAAATATGACCGAGATGGGTCTTTCTCTTTCCTTTATTTTTTTTTTGTTTTTTTTTTTGCTGTCAGCACTGGAGTCCTTATTTGCAGGAAGCGTCGGTGCTGCTGGAAAAGGCCGGGCACACAGTGGTAACCAGGGGGGTGGTGTGTTTGGAGGAACCTACTGTCTTCTCGAAGCCGACCTTTTCCACCCTTGACATGGACCATCTTCTGACTTGAACCACTTGGCAGAGAAGCTCCTTGGCCTCCAAGAGCTCTGTGGACTGGATATTTTGTGGGAGCTGCTGCTGAAACGTACGGCAAAATGTGTCCTATTTTATGCCAAGGAGATGTGATGGATTCAATGGGTTCAAAGCAGAATCATTTTCCATCTTCAACACCTCTTCTCCCTTGCTCAGGTTTCTCAGCCAGGGAAATCAAGCCCCTGATGCTGCTCCCTGCAGCCGTCCCTCCTTTCCCTATGTAGTGATCTTGTTCTGTAGCATCTCAGGAGCAAAAATGAGGGAGACAGTTGGGAAGAGGAGCCCAGCACGCCCCTTCGCTCTGCTGCACTATGGAGACAAAGCGGGCAGAGTGACCGGAGGGACACGCCAAGCCTGGAATACAACTTCGCCTCATGGACAGGGGTCCAAACTGCAGAAGAAGGGACACAACCCAACCAGACCAAGCCATAGCACCTGCCATTTTTGGAAATTCTTCCACCACTGAACAAGCTGTAGTGCTCCCACAATCCAATCCAGGATCCCAAGTGTTTCCCTTGTCCTTTATTTGGCACAGGATCCCATGGGTTTCAAAGCAAGAAGATGAGAGTCCCATGTAGGTCCCATGCTCGTGGTTGCTCTTCTATGGCAGATGGATACCATGCACTGCCAGTCTACACAAAACTCCAAAACTGAATCCGTAGTAAAAATTAGTTGTAACGAAAGAGCATGAGCTACGTCCAAATCATCACATCAAAATGAAGACCAGGGAACCTTCAGAAAGAAGACCAAGGGGGCTCTAGAAATCTAACTTCTTCTACCGCTCAGTCTATATGTGGGGGAGGAGACCACCGCAAGAAGAGCATTTGGCCAACTATTGCTCAGGCCAGTGAGTGTCATCCGATGAAAACAACGTTGTTGTTTTTTATCCCTGCAACAGCTGCTGTTGCAGGGAAGCCTGTGGAGATGCCAAAGACATGTGCAGTTGCCACCAGTCACGGCTGAACTCCCCCAAAGACGACAGGCTGCTTCCAACACGGAGAGCCAGCTCCGGTGCGATTCGGCCCTACTAGACGGCAAGGTAAGGGCCTGAGGCACCGAATGAAGCATTAAATCAATGGATTGCTACAGTGGATCCTTCTTGCAATGATTTGAACTCATCCTGTTCCTCCAAGGCCAAGCAATTGTGCTGTGAGTTGCCCGCAGCTTCTCCCCACATTCATCTCCTGGAGTATATTAAGATCTGCTCAAAAAAAATCCAAGTTTTCAAGGCAAAACGTGTCACTTCGATCCTTTCCAGGCTTTAGAGCACTAAATATGATCTGCCCATTACTCTGGCACCAGCAGAGCATTTTAAGGCTAGGTCCTTTACGATGACATTTTATAATGTGGAAATTTTGTGGTTTTTTTTTTCTCTTTCCAAAGCATCCCTGAAGGGAAACACAGCTTACAGTGCAGAAATCAGAAACCAGGTCAGGCTTCACAGGCCTTGCACCCGAATTCACCAGGCTGTCACCTGCGCTGAAGGTGCCAACCGCACCGATTAGGTGCATTCCTAGACAACCCGCACGCAGTTCTGCTGGAAGGTGGCAGAGAGCTGGACAAAGTCTGTGCAATGCACGTTGCTGAAGGAAAACGTCTTGCAGCACTCTCCACCCTCCATTTCTCCAAAACGAAGAAATTCTGCTTTGCAAGAGACACAGCTGCAAGAGGCTTTTCTTGGAGCCTGTCCTTCAAGCTGCTCTGCAATGCTCACCGACGTGTTAGCAAGGGACAAGGCGTCCAGGGCATGAGCCCGTCGTCCACGTCCCTTTTCTCCTCCGGTCACACTCAAGCACCTGTCATAGCATCACAGAACGACTGAGGTTAGAAGGGACCTTTGGAGAATGATCCAGTCCAACCACTTTGAACAAGCGTCTGCCCCCTCGTCACCTAAGCGTCATTCAACATCGCTGTCTGGCTCCATATTTATGCAAAAACCACAGGTTGCAGCATTGATGAAGAACGGTTTCACCTTTCTCGCGGATGATGAGCAGCTCCCAACCTGCCCCACCGGCTCTTCCGATCCAGGCAATTTTTCTTACAACTCTTAGTGGCTAATTTCTCCTTTGGGCCCTTTCCTCCAATTGCTGTGATTTGCCTCACATTTCTGGACAGGCGACTTCCTACTGAAGATCCCCTTTCTTGTTTGCAACTTGATGGTCAGAGATCATCTGGACATTGCCCAGAGGGAACTGCAGAGCAAAGCAAGGAACAGCTGCCAACGCAAGCAAATAAAAAGGTTTCTCCTAGCTATAATTTCTGCTCTTACCTCCTCCGTGCGCGATGGTCATCTTGCTGTTCTCAAAAC
Organism: Nothocercus julius; assembly: GCA_013398735.1. Classification (NCBI taxonomy): domain Eukaryota; kingdom Metazoa; phylum Chordata; class Aves; order Tinamiformes; family Tinamidae; genus Nothocercus; species Nothocercus julius. The sequence continues at coordinate 307,054 of VZSV01000320.1, forward strand.
AAGTCCTTTGGCCAACCCTGTGCCGACCTCCATGCACTCCGTGCCACTTCCTCCATATTCCCAGGGGTATCACAACGAGCGAGCTTGGAAAAGAGGATTTATAAGGCCAGCAATACGCTGGGCTCAACATATTAAGTCAATATGCTCGGATTTATCCCGCGAATGTGCTTCCACATGCTGGCTTTTCTCTTTCCAGTGGACTTTCTTTTAACAGAAAACTAAAAAAAAAGTCAGCTCAGACATTAAATTTTAAATCTTTTGCAAAAAAAGACAAAAGTAAAAGCTATGAAGTATAAACGTCAAGAATAAATAGGGTCTTTTTTCTTCTTCTTTCTGGCAAAGTCGGGCTTGTACAGCGAGATTTAGGCACTACTTTATTTGACCTTGGCTTCAGAATGCTTCTTGAGACATAACATTGAATAAGTTTTTAGTCTCTAATTAAAAATTAGGTTCCTTAGATGTCTGCAGAAAACATCAAGCAAGGTCATGCAACCACATCTCCAGATTTTAGCAGATAGATGAGCCGCCCTTTCCAGGAAACACAACCAAAATGACCCAGAAAACACAACCAAAACGACCCATAAAAAAAGGGGTTAATTACGCGGCAGGACGAGGAGTCCTGGGAGCAGAGAACCTTCCTGAGACCGCTCAATACGGAGCCCTTGAGCTGCCATGAATTCAGCGAGAGCTAAATGGAAAGAGCGCATTCCGAAACGACAACATTTTCTTTTTCCCAAAACTCTACAAAGTGCAAAACTCGAAGTGAAATTTTGTGCATGGGTGATATTTTTTATTTTAAATGAGACTGCAAGTAACAGATCTCTTTTTAATGGGAGAATTATCAAATATTCACAGGTTTAAGTAAGAAAATGCTTATTTCCTCCATTACTCCAAACAGATTTTAAAAAGCTGGGCAGTCTATTTCATTAAACTTTCCTCCCTTTAAACATTTTAAAGGCCTTGAAATTAATTTTTGTCTTAGGTTTGCAAAGAATCTTTTCTGAAATTTAGCAGCTCTCTCGGAAAATGAAAAATGGGAGCTTGAAAGACGGAAGGAAACGGGTTAAACATTTTGGCCGGGATCTTACAGACAGGGGATGAAGGGAGTTTGCAGGGATTTCAAGCATCACCTTGGTGCCCAAAATACATCTGCGTCCACAGCCAGCCCAAGGCTATCGTTTCTGGAAAAAATCTTAGTTAAGTAAAACAGCTTGGAATAACTAGAGTAGCCCACAAACTACAAAGAGGAGCGCAAAAGATTAAAAAAAGAAGCTATGAAAGAGATTTTTTTTTCAAAAATATCCCTTTGCTTAAGCACTGGAGGCAGATGGGCACCCCTCCCGAGCCCCAGTAAATAAAACAAAAATATGGAAAAGTTTTATGGGTCTGAGATTTTTGCTACCCGGAGGTTCCCAGCTCAGACGGACAAATGCCAGGACAGCTGCTGGGGGCAGATGGGTCCTTTGACACTTGCTAATCCTGCCTTGCCGGTGAAACTAAGCCCCGGGAAGGGGAGCCAACTTGGGGCCATCTGTTTGCGAGCAGGGAAAGGCTCTTGGAGCAGCAGGTAGCCAAGGCTTTGCTTGAGAAGCAACCCGGATCATCAGGATTTACAACCTCTACTTGGTACATGCAGCGACCCTGCGACATCCAAGGATCCGGGATGCGATGCCCTGGGGTGCTGCGGGATTTTGCTGGGATGCTGATGTCTCCTTGGACTGGAAAGCTTCTGGGCTGGGTCTGCGTGGACCAAAGGGACGTTTAGTTTTGAGCTTGCCGAGCCTTGACCGAATATCGAGCTATGTGGCTTAAAACGGAAGATAACAACGCGCCCAAAAAGTGTAAAAAAGAATATGTGAAATATTAGCTGAAAGACTGTTAAGAAACGTTTCTGCAAAATGAAACAGCCCTGCAAGATTAAAAAGGAAAATCTCATTCACCTACTCACACGGTAATAACCTTCCCTAGGGAAAATGCACAGGATTTTCCCATGGATCCACACTGAAAGCAAAGCTTAGCTAGGGAGCCTGGAGCACTGCTGGCTTCATGTAGACTGAAAAGCAACTTCGGGTCATGGGGAGCCATTTGCAGTGGAATTACAGTCACTGCTGAAAGCTGGTTCCAAATTTTCAAAGTCTTTAATGATTTTTTCGGTGTCCCATATGGGATTTCCAGAAAACACCGGTTTCAGAAAGAACCAAGCAAGAAACCACGGGAAAATTCAACCCCCTTCAAAGTGCATGAAGGTCCAGCAGCCTCTCCCTCCTGCCAAACTCTGCAGCCCAGAAGGGCTCTCAACGTTCGCCAGGACCTTTAGCACCGAGATTCTGATTCCAGCATGGAAAGCATCACATTATGCACAGATATAAAGCACCTTGGACCCGTCTAGGCCACTGAAGAGTCCTCCATGCAACGAATTACAGCAGGGCACATGCAGGCTGAGGACCAATAAACCTTCTCGTACGCAGAGCAAAAGCATCAAACATAATAAATTGCTCCCATTCAAGTCATCAGGGAAAGGAATTGACTTTTAGATTTATAAACAAGGCCAAGCAGCCAAATTAGGGATTCAAAATTCTGCAAGAGCTGAAGATTTACGTATAAAATAGATTCTATTTTTTATATGTATTTTATTTATATATATAAAACCTATTCTCCTTTTGCAGAGGTTTTTCCCTTTTGCAGAGTTGACTCCCTGTTGCTTGAAAAACTGTTAAATGCAGTCAAATAGAGATTATTGAATAGATTTTCAAGCAAACTGGACCCTCTTGTTGAATAATATGTGTTGAACACTGTGTTCAGCATCAAACCGAGCAATTTTTCCCACCCCCACTACAAACAAACCAGAATTCAAGCTCCATCTCCTCTTTTTTTACAGATGGCATCAAAGCTATGCAAAACGCTCCTGCTCGCACACGCACAATGGATTGAAAATGTGTATTTAAAGAGTTTCTCTCTTCTTTATCAGGCAAATGTCTCAGCATTCACATTAGGAGCAAAAATCACCCCTTTAGGCAACATCCTGGAGCTTCACCCTAAACACCACTAATCACAATTTTTTAAAAAAAGCATTGGCTTAAACGTGTTTGCAGGAAGCTCCCTTTGCCTCCATGCATCCCAAAACCCAGGCAAAAAACCACATTTGTGATTGCTCTGCTTAGACCAAGCACACTTAATCTCCCCAAATTGCCTGCAATTCAAATTGGGGCATTTTTAGCTCACCTAAACTTTTAAAGCAATTCCCCTGTAACAAATATTTACAGCCGGCACTTTGAACTCGAGGAGGGCAGTCCCAAGGGCTCTTTGCTTCCCATTTTCTTCATTAACAGCTCCTCCATTTCAATGCAGCAGCTTCAAGCACTTGCAAGGACAGTCAGCGAGGACGATTAACCGTTTTATGGCACCTCCAGCAAAGCCACCACCGAGCAGAGCCTCAAGAGCGGCTCCGGGGAGCATCTTAACGCGTGGCCTGTCTACATGGGAATAGAAATGCTCAGAGTGGAGCGATTGCTTTGGAAACGTATGTTAGGCGTCGAAATAAAATAAAGTAAAATAAAATAAAATAAAATAAAATAAAATAAAATAAAATAAAATAAAATAAAATAAAATAAAATAAAATAAAATAAAATAAAATAAAAATATGTGCTTTGGAAGATTTGGAGATTAAAGGCTATTCTGAAGGCTCCAAAAGGAGGGAGAACATGCGCAGCCACAAGAGCTTGGGACTCCAGAGCCCCAGACTCAGCTTTGGCCTCTCTTATTTTCAGCAATATGGGTGAGCAATCAGTGTGAGCCTCAGCTCCATCAGTGCCTCTGGTCCCCTTTACAGGCTCCCTATTCCACTGAAACTATAAACATTTTGCCCCAGGATCTGCTCACTTAGAGTATTTGACCTAAGGAAGTCTCAAGTTGCAGTGAAGAAGCCCTGCTGCAGTTCACACTAGGGGCATGCTGCAGAAATCTCATTTAATAATCCATTCACCTTACTGCAAACATGGTTGTATTTCAGTTTATCCTGAAAGGTTGATGGGCCAAGCTTTCCATCCCCCCCGCCTTTTTTAAATCACTATATATACACGTATACATGCACTCCCTTATACTGCATGCATGAGAGGCACATGCATAGCAATCACACTGAAATATCCCAACTTTTCTGCTTCTCCAATGAAATAATGGCACCTAGAGCACCTACTACTAGCGTAGTATCCGATTTTATGAATCACTGCTTGGTCAATGGTGTACAAGCGCCAGCGCAATTGGCTCCAAGGCATGCCGGAGTAAAAAGCCGGAGCTCAGGAAAATTAATCTGGTGGACACCGATGACTAAAATCGCCCGACACGTCTCCAAGCGCAACACAAAATGCAAAGTTATCCTTAGGCGAGTGATGTTCTGCCGGCGCTCGGCAGGGATGGCTTTTTGCTCTTCTTTGAGTGCGCCTGGAAGAAAAGCGGCGACCGGGGCCACGGACAATGTGGGAATTAGCGGAGCCACCGATACCCGCGCGGCTCCGTCGGCCAGAGCCCAGGAAGAAACATCATGCGTGTTTTAACATGGACAAAAGCAGAAATGAATTCTTTTAAGTTAAGAACAGGGTCAGTGCTCCGAAGTGAAGGATGCTCGGAAGCTCGGGCGGGACGTCGGAGCTGCCTTAGCTGTCCGGCATGTTTCGATCAGGACACTTCTCATTCTTACTGCAGGGAGGAGCAGAAATGTAAGTTCACACATGCCAGGCAAGAGTCACGATGATAATAAGAGGAATTATGGGCCACTGGAGAGCATCAGGTCTCCTTGGGTGAAGCACAACTTTGAGGTACATCAAGAAAGAGGCTCAAAAAGTTGGGTCGACCAGTCAAGAAACCCTCTAAGGGCTCAAGAACCCAGGAGCAACTTGGGTGCACAAGATGGACAGGATGAGAAGTCCTTCCCTGGCTGATAATTCTCACGCTTTATGTCCACCCTCACTCCTACAAGAAACCAAATCAAATGTAAGGACAATCAAGGCTTTAAATCATTTTAAGGAAGCTTTAACCTAGCGGGGAGAGAGTTGAATTGCAAAATCTTAGCTCTTACGTGCACTATGCAATTTTTATGATCTTTAAATATTCATCTGTGACCACAAACTGAACGTAAGAATGCTACTCCTAAGAGCAATTTTGAAAAGATGTGTGTTCAGGCAGGTTTTCTGGGGAAGAGGGTGAAGATGTGAGCCCTCATCAGTAAAACTGCAATTTTTGAAGCTCTTATAACTTCAAATAGCAAGAGCACAAGTTCTCTAAAAACAGCCACCAGAATAAAATGCGTAAAAAAGTTCTTCCAAATGTTGTTTTCTAAAGCATGAGGATTTCCTGGAAATTCCCCAGATTCCCAACGCGAGGCAGGCCAGCATGGAAATCTCCAGCTCCGAGAGTTTGCAAAAATTTAAAAACCTAAATGTCCTGAACAAGAAGGTCTAAACATCATCAGGTGTCACCATGAGGCTCCTCCTAACCTTTCTTACAAGTTAATACCAGGCGTTTGCACAGCTTTATTACCCAGGCAGCATTAAACATTACACTGCACATAACCGAGCGTGGCTGTGCAACCTTATCCTCACCAGAAGCTCCTGGCAGTGATTCCAGGACCGGTGTCAAGAAAGCTGGAAATTCCTCCTATTCACAGCGAGACGTTTAAATGAGACCCCCTCCGTCCTCTAGCCATCCTGTAACCCCTGTCAACCTGCTCTGCCCAAGTCACAGCTGTAGCGCGGCTCCCAAGTCCCCAGAATTGAACTTTGAGGCTCCACGTTGCTGCTGGATCCACTTGCTCTCCGCGGGAGCCGCGTTCCGACGAGCCCGACGGACAGACCTGACACTCGCCGTTGGGCACTCGCCGCTAATCCCCCCGCAGCGAGGAATTCCCCCCGCGCCTCTCAAGCCACGGGTCAGCTAATCCCATCCACTTCCCAGGATTTTGGCACGCGTAGGAAATTGAAACTGGCGGAAAACAAGGCTATTCCCGTCTGCTGAGATTTACAGGTATTGCTTTGATGTGGGAAAGCCTCATGTCTGGGGATTTAGAAAACTGAACCCCTGCAAGAGGCCCAACTACCATTCTGGTGTGGACGGTGATTACGCGGATAAAAGCAAAGCAGTATTTTTTGTGATAAAAATGTCATTTCTAAACCAGGTTAAGAAAGTAAAAAATCAATAGTTTAGATTCTCATAGGAAATTCACAATATTTTATACAGATGGCCACATAATACACTTTCCTATTTATACATAAGTATATATATTTATATTATTTATATTATCCTATTTATATATAAATATATACATATATATATTTACGTATATATTCACGCCTCATGCTGAGCTACACTGCACACATGGGTTGCAACGCCTGAACCAAAGGAACAGCAAAACAGGGTGCAAATAAAGGATATGGAGTATAAGCAACAAAGATTTTTGTGATTTCATAGCTCTTTCCAACATTAAAGACTTGTTAAGGCACTAAAGAATATCTGAAAAAAGTTCACTTTTACTCAAAATATGTCAACCATGTCAAGGAGCTACTGCAGGATTCTAGAAATTAAGTGCTTCTCTCCAGGATATGCTCCCATAATCTTCTGATCCTTCAAGAGCAGGTACATTTGCAAATTAAGCTATATTTAGGCAAAGGAGAGAAAAAAGGGAGGCTGGTTTCTGTTGCTTTTCGGCACTGAATTTCACAAAACAAGGTATTTTAATGCCGAGAATTCATTTCTGATTAATTTAGCACTTATACCCAACAGTAGTGTCAAATACCAACTTTATACTCAAGTGGTGAGAAGTGGCTGAACTGGCACACTCTTCTTGAATTAATGAAAGGCAAACAAACAAGAGGGTTACCCAACACAGTCCAAACTCAGCCTCACTATCCTGCCACTTGCAGATCCACATGAATATTTATCTATAAAGTCTCCTGTTCACTGGTCACAAACAAAGCATGATACCGAAGGTCTGTCCCATCCAGTGGCCATTTCTGTACTAGTTATTTTTAATTCCTGCAATGCACTCACTGCTGTGCAGATTAGGTGGACAAGTCCCAAAGTCACTCCGTGGTACAAAGTTCACTATTGCTAGTTCAGCTACAGCTACAACAAACTCGATGCAATTCAGTTCAGTCCACCATGAGAAGAGATTTTGAGAGATTTTGCACTGTGATCTGCAAGGGAAGACGATGTGCAAGGAAGCAGAGGGGACACTTGGCAGCTCAAGCACTGAGTGATCTACCGATATTGGAGGTACGGGAAATAGAAATTGAGAGAACAGCTGCATTTTAGCATTAGACGTTAGTTTGACTGTAAAAAAGTATTGCTGAAACATTGTTCCACACTGCACACACATATTCAGTGACGTTCTTCAAATACCTGTGTTGCAAAGAGCATGCACAAGGAAGGCACAAGGGTCAACCAAACTGCGGTTATTCAAAGACATATCCCCAAAACACAAGGAAAAAATGTTGCTCCAGTATCCAAACAACACAGTGAGCACTAATAAAACTCAAGACTGGCATCTCAAAGTGAAGTCTCTAGTTTGCTGTGCTAGATTGAGTTTTCAAAGAAAATCAAACCCAGCACTGACCTCTTGAAGTGGCTGGCCAGGACCCCCACCAGCTCACCAATCCTGCTGTCATTAGGGGGCTGCTTGCTGAGGAGACAGACAATGAGATCTTTGTTGTCCTTGGTGTGGAAGACCACGAGTTGGTCCTTCCCATTGGAGACACTCAATCCTATCAACTGCGAAGAGAAAGCAAGAGCACTGTTACATACACTGCTGCATCTCGTCCTCGCTACTCGCCACACTCGTTCTTGCAAATGAGGCTTTCCCCTTCTACGTGCCATGCTACATCTCAGCTTCTGCTGCCACTAAAAGCAATGTTCAGGGGAAGGACAATCCTCCCAAAAGTGGAAAATGAGAGGAAACCACAGGGTTCAGATCACCTAGACCTCGACACCTTCCACACCATGCCCTGGTCACCCGATCTGAAGGCAGCACGCATGGGTGGGCTAGTTCCAGCAGGAGATTTCCCAAATGTCTCAGATCCACACCAGGCAGTGGAATGAGCCACAAGCCTGTTTTTTTCTTTCATTTCAAATAAAAACAACAATGAGGAGTCTGGCCAGCAACCAGGTTTTCCACTCAAATTCACATATGCAGCCCTGGGGATGTAATGATATGCAGATAACGCAAGAATGAAGCTTTGTAAAAGCATCTTGGTGAAGAATGTAAGTTGCCAACCCCGCAAAGCAGTGATAACTGCAGTATTTAGTCATGGATTAAGGTCCTGCTGTTCTGACAAAATAAAAAAGTAGGATTTTTTTTTCTTTTTGTTCTCTGTTAAGTAACTGCTTCTTTTAAAGCAGTTCACACATATGGCAAATTAAAGGCTTTGTCCTCATCTTCCCCCTGTAGGATGACAAAGCGAAAGCAGAAAACCATTAAGAGTGTAAAACCTTTTGGATGAATACACCTACAGTAGGAAAACATGTAGGGATGCCCCCCAAAAAGAAAAAAAAAAAAAGAATAAAGAGGAAAACTGGTATTTAACAAACTAGTGGGGAGAGGGAGAAGGATAAGAGACCAAAGGGGAACTACAGCAGATATTCTCTGTCCATCCAAGGATGATATGGCTCCTTGGAGTCATCCAGAGCATTGCAGAGTGGAGCCACCTTCTCCTAAAGGCGAGAGGCACTTGATGGCCTATTTTGTGACACCAAAAATCTCATTAATCCCTTTGCAAAGAAAAACCCCTTCTGTGCATCCCTGTTGCCTATGATGAAAGGACACCAGCCCAAAATCTAACTGAGACTAGCCAGGGCTTTCAGAAGCACGAATCACCTGCAGAAGGAGCCTGAACACCTATTTCCAGTTTGGTAGTCACCTAAGTTTCACCAGGTATTATTCCCAAGAAAGCTCTTCCAGCCCTGGAGGTCCTAGGCAGACCGGAGAGCAGCATCCTCCCTGAGACGTACGCGGCCAACATACCCGAGCGTGGCGTAGGTGCTGAGCTATGCATGACACACCACACAAATGCAGGGACACTTGCGATCTGCTGGCTTGCAATAGCTCACTAGAGCAAAAAATTGCTTGGAGATGGTCTAATAACAGGGTATGAAATGGTCTAATTGCTGTTATCTTGGGCACTGAGCAGAGGACCGCTACCGGCTGCATATACCCAGCGCTGAGGGAGATTATTCTCTACCATTCACAATATTCTGAGGTTATAAAATACTTTGGAAACAAGCTACACTTGATGCACAGACATTAACAGCTTGCCTGGGTTTCTCATGTCCCTTAAAATTAATTTGCGTGCTTAAATACCACCCTGCAACCACAATAGCAGCTCCGGGACTGCTGCTATCAGGGTTTTGTATGCGCATCAGCTGTGAAGAATGAACAAGTCGCAACTGCCGGATGCTAAAAGACTTTTCAGACTTTAATTATTTAACCCAACTGCATGGTATGTTCAAGAACCCTTCAACTTTTCCCCATTCCCACCCTCAAAAGACCGTCTGCCATAAGAAAAATAACGCAAAGGAGTATTTCAGCCAAGTTGCTTATCTCAGTATTTACAAATATGAAATATTAGCTCTGCTTAAAGATGGGAAAAACCCTCTCGGCACCACAGAACAAACTGTATTGGATGCTGCAAGGTCCCTTCTGCTGCTCAACCACCTTTCAATTCCTCCCTGCCACTATCAGTTTCCTTTTTTCCCCTTCCAGGTAAGCATAAAAAGGCAATTGTGTATTAGCACTTTTGAAACAGCTGCAAAATCACCCCAGGAAGCAGAATATTGATCCAAAACCTCAGATTGACTCCAGAGGAAAGTTATTGCTCCATAACCCCATGCACAAAATTCCCGTTCCTCATACACCAAACAGCAGAAAGCAAAACCTGGGAGGCAGCCGAGCACTGCGCTTAAACCCCACGCGTACAGATAGAGTTAAAGGCAGCTCTAAGCAGGATTGCTCCAGCTGCAAACAAGTTTAGGGCACTAGCAGACATCAGCTGACTGTCTCCAAAGAGATTTCCATGGCAACCACATCCCGGAGGATGCTGCCGGCTGATGGGCGCGTTGGCAATGCAGAGAGCGCGCGGCCGGCTTGCAGGCGGCCGAGCCGGAGCCAACGCGCCCTTTCCGTGTTAGTGAGGCCGCCCCGGTTCCCCTCGCCACATCCGCAGGGCAATGCAGGGTCCCTTGGGTCTTTCGAGGAGGACATGTCTGATAGACCAGCAAGCCCCAAGCGTTAGGAGCTCTACTTGAGAAATCTGGGTAAAAGACAAATATTTCTGCTACTGGGTGTTTCATACTAAGCACTTCCACTCACTCATAGCTCTGACATCAGTGTGAGTCACTAAAGGTGCTTTTAGGCTGTTCGTCCTGTGCAAAATACTCCAGGACCTCTTGATTCGGATCAAGGAGAGAATTCAATCAGGAAAACCTTTCCCAGCCATAGGCTGCAAAAGGGAATAGCTGCAGTTTTACAAATAAAGCTGATTTCTATCTCTTGAAATTCAAGTATTCCAAAAGCAAAAGATGCAGAAGCTGCTTTGCGGCCAGGAGAAACGCAAAGAAGAGAGCCAGTGTAATCAGCATTCATTATAGTAGCTGTCACTCCATACAAGTGGATATACGATTTTAGACCTGCATGACTTGTAAAAGCCATTAATTACAAACATTTCCATGCCATGCATTTTCTACAGGTGACCCAAAAATTGCATCTGACCTATTTGCCTCCTCTAGCTTTTAAGGCATTAAGGATTTCAGAGGAAAAGTTCCAGGTTACCAATAGTAACAGAGCCAAAGATCCTCCCCAAGTGACCTGGCCTTGCTCCGTGTACAAGCTCTACCATTAAACCCAGCTGCAGGACAGGTAGGGCAGACACTTGGCCAGAGCTGGATAAATAGAGATTTCTCTGCAATTACTAATGGGGCAAGAGAATCACACTAGTCTAGGAAAATGGGGCAGAAAATTAATAGTGAGAAATTGTGGGGAATTAAATTTTACTTAAGGGATATTCAGACACTGAGTTCATCTTGAGACTTTTTGGGGAAAAAAAGACAGTGCATCTGTTTTGAAAGAATAATTTGCTTATTGGCGTCTCTGTGTATTTTAACAAGTCGGTTTGCACTAACAGCCAGCCATGGAGCAGCATAATCTGCTGACAAGTGTGTTTCATATAATTAAGAGATAATATCAGGGGAGCACAACAGCATGAAGGAAAACGACCCGCAGCTGCCAAGCAAGTGGCAGAAATGTCTTTTCCAAACACGACTGCTGTCCTGGCACTACCCCTTGGTATCCCACTCCCCAGGATGCCAAAGAGCTAAAATGAGCTTTTCCCCCCATCTTCCTTCCCAACAGTGATAATCTGCTGCTTTGTTGCTGGCTGCTAAACTCTGCTCCCCCGTGGGCTGGAAACTCTGAATTAATTCAGAATGGAGCTTTGATAAGATTTACATTCAACATGAACAAGTGTACAAAAAAATCAAATCAAATCAAACAACGTGAAGGATGGAGCAAGCCCCCGGAGACACAGAATTGGTGTCACGAGCGCTGCGAAATGCTAACCCCCTTGCAACGTCTTGCAATGCCCTGCAAATAAATAACAAAACAGAAGGAGCTAAAGAGAGTGGGGTAGGCAGTTTGGTCTCCAGCCTTTATTTTATTTCCTGAAATTAAAAGCTTGCATGATGCAGCTGTTCTGCAGATAAACACACTGCATTTAAAGTGTTTTAAAGACAAAAATACATTAAAAATCTAAACCAAGGTTTTATTTCAGTATTAAGGACAGAAAAATGCCCATAACTAGGGGGAGTCTGAGGTGAGATTCTCCCACCCTCATACTTACGTTATAGAGCGGGATGGTCTTCATCACCTTGTACTGCTTCGCAGGGTCCATCTTATAGAGGTGTCGGTCCGTAATGAAGATCGCTCTGTCCTCAACCTTATTAAAGCGATTCACCTACGAAGGAGCAAAATTTTTTCCAGTCACTCTAACCTGCAGGACAAACATTTCCAGCATTAAACACATGCAAATTTGTGCAAAGCTCTTAAACAGGTTTACTCCATGGATCTCGAAACACTGGAAAAGGAATTTCACAATCCCATTCTAAAACCAGAAATACAGTGTATCAGAGAAGTAATGTTCCCAAAGTCACCCACAGGGTTGGGAAACCAAGAAAAGTCCAGGACGTAGATCAGCTAAAGGATTTTGACGCTTTCTGCTAGAAACACTTGACTTTTTACATGTCTGTCCACTGAGCAGGCTGCAAACCCAGGCAGATGCCTGTTTTTCCTAGGTTGTTTATGTGGTTTTGTCTCGCCAAAGGAATAACACACAGAACTTGTCACACAGACCGTGGTCACCACAGTCTGTGACAGTTCAGATACAAGACTGCAAGGGGGCTGAAAGCACAAGCTCTGGACCACCCTGGATGTCAGCAGGTCCCATTTCCCTCTTTTAAAGCATTTGGGCCTTCCATGTAACTAAGCAATTTGTCCAGGAAGAGGAAAATGCGGAGCACCATCCTTGCAAGAAATGCTGAGCAAGGACCCAGCTCGCCTGGTCTGAAGGCGAGAGGTGAGACCCCCTTCCATGCTCTCCTGACCTGCTGGAGCTAAATATCCAGGAGATGCAGAGCGAGGGGTCAACAGGCAATGGGCAGAGGTTCCAGCGGCACAAATTCCAGCTGGACATAAGGAAAAATAAAATTCTCCCCAAGAAGGTGCTGCCCTAGGACAGGGCTCAGAGAGGCTGCGCAGTCTTCATCCTTGGGGACGAAGAAGATACCAACACGAGGCACTTCTCGTTACGTGAAGTATTCCAACAGTTGCTAAGAGCTCAGCAAACACAGCCTAGTGTTGCCATTGGGAAACATTAATATCTTAATGTTGCCATCGGGCTCTACATTCTTAAAGGCCAATTACAGACACACACTACAGCGCCGTAAGGAACCATCAGTCACCTGCCGAGGGAAACCAGTGCATCATCACGTGGGCTCTCTCTGCCCATCAACAGCAGCAGAGCTCGTCTGCGGATCTGCAGCCCTCAGGGAACAACCTTAGGCACCCTCAAGAAGTTGGTTCACTTTAATCTCAACGCCAAATACCACTGGACCGCGATCCTGTTTGCATAACCTGAACGGAGAGAAGGGCAATGAAAGCCAGCACCAGCCATCCTAACCACAGTGTGCAAAGAGGGCTTGAGCACAAGGAAAATACCTTTATTTTTGGTCTAACAGCAAGTTAAATTGGTCATATAATGATATTGTTTCTCTTCCTTCTAAGTATTCTGATGTTTCCATTTCCAAGTTCACCTTTTGCCACCAACCAAGTTTCCAAACAAGAGCGTTCCCCAAATCCCAAAGAAATCAACACCTTAAATCTTCAAAAATGCTGCCAAATAGGCCATTGCTGGAAAACTACTTGTAAAGATACTCAGTTATTCATTAAAAATGAGAGGATGAGGCAAATGAACATAAACTGGATTTTCTTAGCGAAGTTGAAAGACAAGTGAAGAACTTAAATCTGTTCAGGCAACAGGCCGCAGATTAAGGCAAAGTGATGCACGTTGGAGAGGACGTAAAGAGCTACGTGACTTAAGCCAAGCTTAAAACCAACATCAGCGAAGGAAAAAGGACTGGAAGATGGTTACAGACAGCTTTGGATAGGTCTTGGCACAAACACGTGAGGAGGTTGAAAACAAACTGGATGTTAGCATGGATTGAGGATCAGCAAGGGCAGCTATAGCCTGGTTGCCCCTGTCTCACGTGGGTTATGGGGCAAAGCACTGGTGCGAAGAACGTAAAGGACATTGGAGGCCTGTGATGGGTTCAGAGAAAGTGAAGCAAACAACTGCGGCCCAGAAAACCTCACAGGAAGAGATGCTGAATGACTGGGATTATTTTAGGAAGCAGATGAATGGAAGGAAAAAAAAAAAAAGGCTATGAAACACTGAATGGCCTAGAGAAAGTAGGTTAGCAGTGTGTGGTGCTCCTCGGTGAGCGTTTTGAGCCCAGCAGCACAAGAGGCTTCACAAAGCAGGACGCGGCTGAGGAGCATCCTGCCTCCGGACCCTCTGCGGAGGAGAACCCACCCTGCATGTCCGCGGAGCTGCAGGCAAAGCTACTAGAGACAAGGAGGCTTCTTCGGCTTGCAGGACCTGTAGTTTTGCTTGGGATCTGCCCCCCATAGATCTCAAAATTACTCCTTTGTGGACTTAGTTTCCAAATATTTTAACTTCAAGCAGAGTGTCACGATGCCACCTGCTCACTGCCATGATCCCTCCTGATGCACCCGTCTCCCATGCACAGCGTCCTTCCTCTCCTCCCCGAGTGCCCCCAGCTCCATCCCCGACCCCACACGGTGGAGAACCTTGCTGCCCACATCCCATTTCCAGCCCAGAACCCACGTTAATAAACACAGAAGACCTCAAAGAGCAGAGGAACCAGCTCTATGCAGAAACCCACCGGCCAGAAGGTCCATCGGCTGCTGCCCACAGCTCAAGAATGGGAGGAGTGCCCTGATTTTGCAAGGCAATAAAAAATTGCAATAGTCCTGGGACTGTCCTTCAAATTCCACTTCTTTGTTATGTTCACCTACCAGTTTTGGTGCTCGCACTGAGCAATGAATCGGCCCAACAGCCCGAGAGCCGCAGGGACGGGGATGGGCAGCAGCGCAGCAGATCCTCGCTGCTCAGGAACTCACGTCTTCCCAATTCTTCCTAAGCAAGCACGTTGCTTCAGGTGTCTCCTGCATCTACGGCATGTTGCCGTGAGCACCACACGCTGTGTTTGTAGAAGGAAAATCAGCCCTTCTTAACGGGGGACTGTCACATGGGGAACCATGCACAGAAAAGATGAGAATAGCGGCGCTCGCAAATGCCGTTATTCTCCAATTTTCTGAGAGCAGAGACAGGCCTTATGTTCTCAGATACATTTTATCCCCTCACAGTGAACAGTCCTTCCTAGCATTGTGTTCTCCGCACCTTCTGGGCTTTTTTTTTATTTATATCTTTGCTCATCCAAATGCAAATCGGTCCTAATTTAGCTATCTGAAAAGCTAATGGGGAAAAATGAAGGCTTCGGTTTTCAGCAGAGAAACCTCCAAGAGCTTCCCAGGGCTACGCTGGATGCGACAGCGGGGAGAGGCATCGCACGTTGGCAGAGATGGTCCTTGCAGGGATGCTCAGTGTCACAAAGGACCAGGGCAGAAAAGTCTTATTCTGCAAAGGCAGAAACTGTTGTTTCCTAGGTGATGCGAAGAAATACGAATCTGACGGCACGCATGAAATATGCATTTGCGTCCCAAGGCAAAAAGTTTGAACGTTCCCTTTGAAAGAAATAAAAAGCATGGAAAAAAAAAAAGCAAGATGTATTTTTCCATAGGCAGAAGTGACCTGCTTCTACCTATACCTACCGCAAGTGCATGCATATGCGATCGGTGAGCCTTCAAAGCTTCTTCATACACCTTCTATAAAAAGCAGTCCCAAAGTTATGGTCCAAACAGATCCGCTTAACTCTTATTCATCTCAAGCTGTTGATATTAAGCTCCATACACTCGAGCTAAAGAAAACGTTACCAGCTGTTATCGGTACTTCGAGGGCAGCTCCCTGGCTGCTCAGGGTTGTCATTTCTTCCTTGCCTTCACTATAGCAATGTCAATCATGGGCTAAAATAAAATGTGTCTCAAAGCACTTAATGGTTAGTAAATAACTTGCAGTGTTACCTTCACAACCGCGAGCTTCTCTGCAGAAATAGAGAATTTTTAAACACATGAGCTCCAAGCTTAGCAGGTGTCTATTTGTGTCGCTGGTACTTATTGTTTTAATGTCATTTATATCCAAGGAAGGAAGCGCAGAGTGCAAATATCTGTTTTTTGGGTGTTTTTTCAATAGCTGCTGAAAGTCAAATCCTGCTTCCACGCACGGTGAAATGAAGACATTAGAATTTGCAGAAAGACTCAAGACGGGTCTGATGCCGCTCCAGGGATAAAACACCCATCTCAACCCTGCGTGCTCCCGCTCCAGCAAAGCCTTATTGCCTGGTGGAGGGACCACGTAACGGTAGCAACCGTGCGTTCTGCTTGAGAATCCCCTGAATCAGCTGAATCATGAAAAATATGCTAAAAATGAACACGAGCAACTTTACTTCAGGGACCGATGCTTTGCTAAAGGTTATCATTTAGGGGAAGCAATAAAACCACCTAATAATTAATTACATTTTCACTTCTGTAATTAATTCTTTGCTTCCCTGCACGAGTCACATTTCAGTTTCGGAACAAACAGTCCATCTGGCATCCGAGACAAGCCAGGTTTAGCAAAAGGGGTTTGACAACCTTACGGCAGCGAGAACAACGGCCTTTCAGGGGCTCTGCGCATCCCCGCGGCTTGCCCGGGCGAGCACCACCCTTGTTCACATAACGTGGGATTATATGGGAAAAGTAGAGGAGGAGAAAACTAAAAGGAATGAACTTTATGAACCGGAATCAAAAAAGAAAAGTGGGAATGAGAAGAAATTCTCCCTGTCCCACAATGGCTTTGCCAGCAAACACAGGTTATCTTGCGTTACTTTAGCATCCCTACTTAGGGGGTCTATATAAATATAGAGGTCTATATATATGTATTTATTTATATTTATATATTCTACTTTTTAAAGCACATGTGATCAGTAAAAGCTTTCTTCAGTTCCAAAGGCAACCTTGCAGGCTCCGTAAGGAATCTATTTTGCAGCAGGTAGCACCTACCCTGCCTTCACACTGCTCTTATTGCTGGAGCAATGGGACACAGAGGCAACCAACCTTGGGTGGAAACAGGATTTTCCAACACATAAACGCTGTAATAGGATGTATAGGAACAAGATGCATCCGTGCTCCTTCTCCAGGATTACTCTGCATATCGCAAATGAAAAGGAACAGCTCCGAAGCAGTCACATCTTTAAGAATCAAATATTGCATTTTTACAGTGATTTCAGTTTGGCTGGAAACAGTACATTCAACTTAAATTTCAGTGGTAACTTTCAACAGGTTGAAACGATATATTTCCACCAATATGAAACACGAATTCTTTTGTTTTGAGCCTCAAATGGAAAAAGACTGCAGCAAAATTCTCCTGAAGCACCCCAGGCAAAGGGCTGGCTCTAGAGGTAGGTCTGGATTCGGATCACACGATCTTCCTTTAATCCTAATACTACTAAGCCAATATTCACTCAAACCACCCATTCAGTTAGCAAACCACACGCTTCGAGAGAACCTCTTAAAAGCCATCGAATATTCCACTGAAATACATTCAGAAAGCAATAGGAGATTTCTATTTACACAAATCACTGCTGCATAAATCAT
The DNA here is from genome assembly GCA_013398735.1 of Nothocercus julius. Lineage (NCBI taxonomy): Eukaryota > Metazoa > Chordata > Aves > Tinamiformes > Tinamidae > Nothocercus > Nothocercus julius. Next base: position 324,419 of record VZSV01000320.1, read on the forward strand.
TTACTGGACTATAGCTATCTCAGAAAGGGAGATTTTAGGCTGCAAAATGAGTGTTGTTGCCAGTGTTAAACACAATATTTGCAAGTAACACCAACAAACGATTATTCTGCACCAACTTCACTTCTGGCACAGTGGAGACTAATTGCAACGGGACATGTTTAGATGTAAAAAGAACATATAACTGCATAAAATACTGGAAAAACAGGGGTCCGGCCCTGCCATCTAATTTGTTTTTGTCTACCAGTTTGGTAAAATCCAAAATACTGTCTCCTGAAAGGCATTTAAAAACAGCGTAATCTAGACCATGACAAACTACCCATAAAAGTTTATATGGGCACGTTTTTTAATGAGCCCTTAAAAGCATCCAACCAAATTAACCAAAAGCAGTCGGCTGTGGAAAAAGTCCGGTGCAAAGCAGTTACGTGGCATCCAGCTAACTTCTTCATGCCTCCAAAACAAAGAGGCTAAAGATGTCCCTAGAACAGCGCAGCCTTTGGTGCCAGGGGTTCAGAGATAATCCATCAGCCAAAAATGGTGGATATTTCTCCTTGAAATGGCCCTGCTTTGAGCTGCCACCTGTTAGAGCATCTCCAGCATCGCCTTCTGCTGCACAAAACGTCCCCCCAGCCAGGAGGAGATCCCCAGCGCAGCCACACGCCGGTTACCTTGCGGACGTGACACGAGAAGAGGACGTTCATGTACTTGTCCTTCCGTTTCAGCTCGTTGGCAACAGGAGTGAAAGAGCCCGTGCTCTGAGGGTTATCCGGTCTCTGAAAGAGCAAGGACAAGGCCAATATTTCTTCTCGCTTACCAACGTCACTGTGTTACACCCTGCCAGACCCACCAGAACTGCAGCCAAACCACCCAGTCTGCAGACTTCCTTCACTTTCCCTTTAGCCTTCACAAAACTCCACGAAACAAAATGGAAGAAGACAGTAAAAGGAGGTACCAGATCTTGCTTAGAAAGAGAATTTTGCCTTTAGATTATTTCTTAAATTAGATTAATATTTTAGATTAATATTACTTCTTCAATTAGATTAATAATCTAGAGTTTTAGCTTTATGTTGACTTCCCTCCTAACTTTGGCCGCTTGAAGAACCAGGTGATAGAGTTACTCATAAACATTTAACGTGATTGCAATACTCCAACTCTGCTTAGTATTCACAAAAATTAACCTTAGTAGCGCAGAAGTCAAAGAAAAAAACCCTGAAACCATATAAACCCACTTCCCAAGGAAATCTGAAAGCACTTTTCCATCCCAAGAAAGCAACAGCCACATTTTCAGACTCGGATCCTTCTGGTGACCTGAACCGTGGGCAACTTCCCCCTTTTATTTGTGCCGATCACTGCGCTTGCGCTCACCAACGCGATGTAGTTGCCCTCCCACGCTCTTTGCAGGCCAATATCGGCTCTGTGGCCCTTCAGCACTTCCATGGCAGCAACCTTTGCCCTCAGCTGAGGTAGGTCTTTGGGTGGGATGCTCCGGATGAGTTCACTTGCCCTCCACCTGTCCAGAAAAAACCACCTTGAATCACTTCCACAGTCTATACAACTTATTACAAGGAACACTTTTTTCCCCAAATACTAATCCCCAAAATATCCTTTTTAGAGAAAATACTGTTCCCTACCATCCAGATCCAATACCATGGCGAAAGCTACTGCTGGCACACCTGCCTGCAATAAAGTTTTTGCATGCCCAAACCTTGGCTTATCTACAGCCTCATTCTCCTTTCATAGCAAAATTCGGCCAAGCAGTTGAAGCTCAGCCAACCGCAATATGAAACGTGATGGCCTATCCAGAACTTCACAGCTGGTTTCTTCTTTATAAACAAATCCAGAACGGCCAGGTGGCCCAAGCAAGGAAATGCAATGCTCATCCTGACTATATCTTAGCAAAAAAAAAAGATTTTTGCCTCATTAAGGGTACCCGAGGCCACTAGTATCCTCACCTTTGAACTTGTCAATGAGATTGATGTTCTACAGTCATTTTTCCAACTTTTCTGAAACAAGAGAGATGTTCAACCCCTAGGCTAGGCTGAAAAGACAAAAATGTTCTCATACCTGTGGTAAATTGTCTGAAGGGCCTCTTCAAATCGCCGCAGCACTTTCGGCGGGGTGGGCCATTGCACGTGCTTGCCATAATCCTTCATTGACCTCACGTTGTGAAAGCGTCGGGCAACCTCATGAATGTAGGACTTCACTTTGTAGCGGCGGTAATACTTGAGTATCGTGAGAGCAGCCCGCGTCCTCTTATAGCGCAGGCGGGCCAGAGTCCCCCTCCAAACCTAAGAGACGGAGGAGAAGACACAGTTTGAGCCATCGGAAGTTTATACTTCTTCCGGGCTGCTAAAAGGTGGAAATACATCAGTCAAGAGGTGACTTTGCCAGTTAAATCCAGTGAAAACATCCTTGAAGAGACACCGTGCTCACCTGTGGATTTAGAAACAACGTTAAGTCCAATTAACAGCTAGAAGGAGTGAGCAGGCTCTCTGCTTCTATCCCAAAACGGGGTAAATACTTACTCACCCGAGCGCTCTCAAGCTAACGTGCACGTCCCTGCCGAACTGGTGAACGACGGCGGTTCCCCTCTAACATGACCCACCATGATGAAGATGATGCTTTTGCTTCCTCACAGAATTAACCTGGAAGGATAACGAGCCCAGGTTCGGTGAGCACTCCGCTATGGGAGCTGCTGGAGACTTTATTCTCCCCTTGAGAAACATCCTACGGCCCCATTGATGTGTATCAAGCCTTGTATTTACAGAAGAATTAATTAGTTATCTGGGGCATTTTCCAACATTTTTGCTTTACAAGGCAAGGTCAAAGGTGCTCTCAGCAGCTTTGCTGATAATCCTGATTTGCGGCTGTGAAAAGTTACACGCAGCAAGAAGTAGAGCAGGTGCGAGGAGGTGCTCTTCTCTCTACACCCAAATTTCAAAGATGGGGAACGCTTTCCTCCGACCTCTTTGCGGGTAATCCCTCCTCATCCTCACTGCCCCTGTCTAGGGCATGTCCTGTTGGCACCAAACATGATCCAGAGACAAGACCCTACAATGAGCTACCCAACCACGAGGTTGGGCCAAGACAACCCACCTCTCACTCGCATTTCAGCGTGACAAACTGCCTGAGAGTTCCCCACCTCTCCTGCTCTCTTCAAACACAGCAACCAGGTCCTAAAATAGCATTCGCTCATCCCACACCCTGTCCCGTTCCGTCTAATGTTGAACACGGCGAAGACCAAAGCGCAGCTCTGAAGTTGCGTACAACGGAGAGGCAGATGAAGCACAGTCCACTCATCAACCACGTGCTGGGTTTTGTTGCTAGGAAGAGCGGGTGGGAGAGGAGGAGGGAATTTATCCTGGGCACCAAAATGCAAGAAATTAAGCAAATAAATAAGCTGGGGAACAAGCTGCAGATGGAGCAGGTTGCTCCTTTAACCACCCCCTGATGCCACCCGGTGCCAGGATCCACTGTTCTGATGAGGGTGGTGGGAACACAGACTATTTACTTTCCAAATACCTAAGGCTTACTGAAACTTCAAATGATCTGAATGCACATCAGATTCAGAAACTGCATGGATTTGACTCAATCAGCAACTAGGATGGAATAACTGAGCATCCAACGACCACCAAAACATCATCTGATTGGTGTCTCTGAAAGTTCAGGAGACTTGGATTGCTTAAGACATTTAAACACAGGCTTAAGTGTCACAAAATGCATCTGCAAAGGACACGTGGACAGCAAACCATAAGATAAAGGAAAACCGGGTAAAAAATCCACTATTCAGCTTCTTATCTTCGCATAAGAGCAGTAACAAAGAACAAAAGGTTCCAGGTTGTAGCTCTACAGTTTTCTGGCTGAACCCGAGAAAAGATCACGCGCAGCAAACGGGCGCAAGTTATTGAGGGCTTTGTAGAGCCCAACTTGACCTGTCGACACATCTCAAAAGGATTTTGTTCTGTTTTTAGATGCAGAACAAAGTCTTAATTTTACCCCCTTGCTCCTGAGGTCTCTTTTGCTGCTGTTCTTTTATTTTTACTTGATTTTCTTTTCTCTCCCAGTCAGATATCTATGGAGCAAGTGCACTGGAACAGATTGCCCCTGTGTTGTATCAGCTGCATCGCTGCAGAAATTGGCTCTGCAGCGAGAATTGCCACAATTGCTACAAAAACTCGCCTTCCAAATCCAATTATCCGGCCGAGGCAGCCGCTTGGCTGCAGCAAACTGTGAAGTATTAATGAAAAGTGGATTCGCAAATCAAGTTGTCACAACTGCCCAACCTCAGTCCTAGCGAGTATCAACCTCATCACCAAAGCGGCAGCATCTCCCAAGCAACAGAAGTGGCAAAACAGACAAAGACGGAGAGAAACTTCTCCCAGGGACCAGGGCACTAGTTTAAATGTATTGTTTTCCTGGCGTTGGTGGTGGGTTTTGTTATTTTTTCGCCCTCCTTCAAAGCTAGGGCTCTTCTCTGCTTCAGGGGGCCCGTCGGTGGCGCTGGGCCTGCCAAGGCGAGCAGATTGCCTGACGCTCTTCCAGAAACACGGACCCTTCGGAGCTGCAAACAAGAGCAAGCTGTCAAAGCAACAAACTCCGCGCTCGGCAGCTGCTTGATACACTCAGCATCGCTTAGCTGTGAGCCAGGGGTTAGAGCTACAGCCGAGTCCGGCCTGGATGCTGGCGTGTTTTCTACCAACACACACCCTTCTGAGACCTAAATATTGAGAGATCGCTACAGACTGTGCCTACCAACTTCCTTGCCCCCTGCTCTAGGTTCATCACTCCAAAGCTTTGCTCATTGCCAAATGACATTTAACCAGATTCCCCGAGCCGAGTTTTTCATGGCATCTAATCGACACTATACGCAGGTTCTCACATTGCTAAAGATCATCTTGAAGTGAAATCAGGGTTACCCACCCAGCATCCACAGCTGGCAAATCTTGCAAGGACAAGCCTGGGAAAGCCAATGACCAGCGTCGTTCCTTCTGCAACCAATAAACAAACTTGCTTGGCCACCTTTCTGTGGCTTTAACTTCTCATTTACCTGGTTTCCCAAAGAAATGGGACTAAAGACAATCCTACCCCTTCCTGACCATCCGTGATTGCTCTGATACCTTCTCAATTTCTAGTCAGCTTCAAGCAAATCGGACAGAGCAACAGAAGACCCAAAGAGTTGGAGTCTCTACCTCTTTCCAGGAAAAATCAGCAGCAGGGTAGAAAGAATCTTGGATTAGAGTTACAACATTGGAAAAGCTTCAGAAGGAGCTCAGGAGCCATCTGTTCTGTTTGGTCTCCAAGTCCCAACCAACTCATGCCTAGCCAGGCAGAGACCGAGTGGCCAAGCCAAGGAGAGGATCCCAGAAGGAGCCAGCAGCACTGCAGGGAAACAGGAAGGTAGGGACATACACAAGGGACACGGGAAGGCCTGGAGGATATGATGAGCAAGACCGGAAAGCCCTGGCAGTGAGGTGCTCTCAAGATCACAGCTGTGTTCACTGCTCTTGTGGGATGTCAGCGATGCAGGACAGGCCCATCGAGAGCCTCGTCTGGGGAAGAGCTGGTCTGGTGACAGTCTGCAAAGCGACACGCCGAAGAGCGGCCTCAAAAGCACCTGACTTTGCAATGAGTTACTGCAGCACCGAGGGACTAAGTGAGGGGAAGAGCCCTTGAGCAGGACACAACAGAGCAGATCGTCCTTTGCAAGAGAAGCTGCCCAAGGAGACGGGGCAGAGGTAGAGAGTGAATGGGAAAGGAGACCTCAAGCAGCAAGAGAAGAGCAGAGTCTTCTCTTGCAAGGACTAAGTTAAAAATGGAAAGAAAAGCAGAGGGTCCAGGCTTTTTTCCAGCCTCTTCCCCCATCTCCTCCTTACCTTCAGTCTCTCCACATCTCTCAGCACTTCTGCTCCTCTGGGCTCAGTAAAGACAGATTAAGAGCTGAAGGGAAACGATGACTAAAAGACTAGGAGGGTGGGTAGGGAGAAAGGCAGCGGTTGGTGAAAAGACGTCTGAACACCATGAGAATCCAGGCAAAAACTCTCTTTTTATGATCCCGGAATTGGGTTTGCACAAAAAGAGTGTCCACTGAAACCAGCGTCATAACATATTTTATCTTATGGGAAATAATGAACTGTTCTCTGAAGTATGTTTTCCATGCACATTTTTTGTTTAAAATTTAATGAATTAAAAGGCAAATGAGCAAAGGAAAAAAAGGAGATCAGGACATGCCTTTAAAGTCAACTTAAAAATTCAGTGAGCTTCCAAAATTTCTAAGATTAAATAAACCTTGATCTATAGATCTACAGATCAAGTCCGTCATCTTTGCAGAAAAATCTGTGCAGTGCAGTAAATATTCTGAGCTCATCTTCAGACTGCAGCCTCCTTGCAAGCTCAGAAATTCCTGTAAAATAAATTTTAAATAAATTAAAAAGGAAAAGGGGAGGAAAAAGGCCTTGTAGAGGAGGGAAAAGCAGCAGATGAGGTGGGCTAGGGCGAGAATGGCGAGAACGCCTCGCTCATAGTTCTTCTGTGGCAAAAAAAAATACAGGATAATCTCGGTTTGACCTAGATGCTGCAGTCTCTTTGAATTCAGAAGAAAACCTCCCCAGCATGCGAGCTAGACTTCTACACAAGCAAATAAATGCACATAACTCAGAAAACAAACCGAGCCCTTCTAAATCAGGCACTGGTACTCGATATATATATATTTTTTGAGCAGCTCCACTGCTAAGTGAACCCCGGCAACTTATTTCATGCTTGCTGCAACCTCCACCTCTTCCCGTTCGGCCTCCTTCACACTTGCCTGAACTGTGCCATGATCAATATTTCATGGTGCCCTCGTGAGAGCCGCCCCCTGGGCATCCGAACTGCAAAGAATAAAACAAAAGCGGGCTGGAAACTCACGCAGACGCCAACCTTCCCGCACAGCTTTGGGGGACCTCAGACAGGGAAGGCTATTAAATATTGAAGCCAGCAGCCCAGCGTGGAAGCGGCACGCGGTCCTGCCGCCGGCTCCGCTGAGGTTGGGGAAAATGCTCAAAGCTGGAGCAGGTTTTAATTGGGCTCTTCCCGCTTGCTCTGGGAAGGGGCTGTCGCCTGGCAGAGCGCGGGCATGGCGGGGTGGCCAATACCCACCTAGCGCCTCCTCCGGGTCCTCTGCAGACCACCCAGTTTGGCATCTGCAAACGCCGTGAGTTCAGATTCGGTGGAAGGTCGGAGGCCTCCGCGGGCTCACGGACCGCACAAACGGCAAGGAGAGCTGCTTAACTAGCAAAGCACCGACTTGTGCTTTTTGCAGGAGTCAAATAACAAATATCCGCTGATCCCTGCTACCCGAATACAGCGCGAACGAGGCCCACGCCTGTACATGTGAAATAACAGATGCAGAGCTGGCGCGGGTCCTCCCGCAGCTCGCCCAGCTGCTCAGCAACAGCTTCAACGAACATCACGCAGCCCTCGGGTCCATCTTCCTCCAAGACGGAGCCCCAATGTCAGTTTTAAAACGTTCTCAGCCTGAAAACCTCCAGGGGCACCTTCTGCTGGCCTGGCCATGCCATGTCCACGCAGGGCCCTTAGTGAGGCGCATCCGGCTTCCTGGCTGCGCTCTGAGGAAATTCCTGCCAGGGGAGGAAGATGCTGGGAGAAAGGAGATGCCCTGGATGGGCAGAGGAAGAGAACGGCCAAGTCTGCTCTGCTGAGGGAGCAGAGAAGCTGCTGCCATAAGGTCAAGCCTGGACAAGCTTCTTGCATCCCATGAGAATTCACAGCGCTGGTTTTCATGTTTAAGAAATCACAACATACATCATTTCCTCATCTTTAGTGGTTTTTTTCTCCCTGGGGAAGACTGCTAGGACAACCAAAAACTCCAATCACAGGGCAATTAAACAAGCCGAGCGGTGGAACTCCTTGTCAAAGGATGCTACAAAACCTAAAAGCAACGTGATGCCTTCGAAGAGGAGCTCAGAGAAAAGAAACCCGCTTGGCGTTACCGACTATGAAGAAAATTTAACCAGCTTAGGCGAACCCACGTTTAAAGGTGTTAAAAGGGCCAGGGAGTGTGGAGGAGCAGCCCGACGAGCGCTCGCCCTGCTGCAGCGCCCGGCCCCTGCCCAGGCCACGGCAGCAGCTGCGGGATTCGGCCGCGCACCCACGGAGGGCAGCGGCCGGAGCCCCCGCGCGCGGCCGGAGCCGGCACGGCGCTGCTCTCGTCCCAGGCTTTTCCGGGAGAGAGAGCCAAGGGGAAAAACGAGCCCCGTGTCGATCCCGCTCGTTGTATTTAGCCTTCTTTAAAGGTCCCTAACGAAGGAGCAGCTTATTTCCCATTGCATGAAAGAGTGGCTGACTCTGATTTACTGCAGAGCCCCTTGGCAAAGGCTCCCTGTCCCGAAATCACCGGTTCTTCTTTCCCTTAGTCCAGGCATGGCTTAGGGGATCCTGAAGTTCTTTTAATCTGGTAAATTAAGACCTTTCCCAAGGTAAGGTGGCCAAATACTGTGCCTGCTTGGTTGCCCTTTAATTAAAATACACAGCACTGGCCCTCTTTCTATCATGAAAACAGGCCTGGAAGAGACGTGGAGATGCCGCAGACTAGGAGCTTTTCAAAAAGGAAACAGTGGGAAGGGATTCCCTGCCATGGAAATGCGCGTTTCCGAGCTGCTCCCATCCAAAACGCGCGTGTTGCCGAGGCAGACGGGCCGCAGAAGCCGCAGTTTGCAGCAGTGCCCGTGCACACGTACTGGTGCACCTACTCGCACCTCCATGCAAAGCACCGGTGCACGCGCCAAGGGCGGTAAACGCCCGAGCCGGCTCGGCACACGCGTCGCGCCCCCTTTATCGGCCCTGTCAGACGGCTGTCACGGAGCCGCCGCCTGACGGGGAAACGTCTCCCTCGGCGGCACGCGCGTCCTCGCCCGCCGCGCTCCGGGGACCCCCGGGACGGAGAAGAAAGGGAAGGTGAACCCTTAAATTACGGCAAGTCAAGCGGCGGGCCTCTCTCCGGCTGTTCCCCGCTGAGGGTTGGCCGCAGTTGCCACGGTGACGACAGCCGCAGGGGTGCGAGTGACAGCTCGCGCGAGAGCAGGGTCTGCGATCCACAAAGCTGAGAGCGGAGGGGAAAAACGGGAAAACCACCCCGAGCGGGCGAGCGGCGCAGCCCTATGTGCAGGGAGCCTTAACGCACCCACAGCGTGTCCCAAAGCCATCGCGGCCCCCTCCCCATCCCATTTTTCTCCTGTTTTAGAGGACTCCCACGCACGAGTAATTTTTGTCCACGTCGGTACGAGGTTGCAACGCGTTGCTGCATTAAGCTAAAGATTTAGCGACGTGATTAACCTACGCAGCTGGACCCGGCCCATAAAACTGCCCTGGCACAGCGTGCTAAATTACAGCGACAAGCGGCCGCATCGCTGCACGTGCTGCTGCCCGGGCGTCTCTCCCGAAAATCCCCGCTCTGCAGAGCAAACGAGCGCGAGGCGGCGCGGCCGAGGGCAGCCGAGCAGCGGAGCTTCCCGGCGGCTTAAAACAAATAAATAACGGAATAACAGCAAAGCCTTCGAGAGGCTTCATTTGCAATCGTCGTACCCCGGCACGACCAAAGGTGTAGTAAATAAGACTCAGCGCAGCACGTAAGAAGAAGTGATGTTCCCAACCAGCGATTCTAAAAGGAGTTTTTGCTCGGGCAGCGATTTCTCAACCGGGTTTTCTAAGCCAGGGCAAATTGCAAAATTCGCCCAGAGCCAACAAGTTGCTGCAGCTACGCTGTGTCTCATCTGCTTGCTGGCTTGGTTCAAATCTAGGTAAAATTATAGTCTTGACTTCCACTAATATTTTACCACCCAAAGAAAAAGGGAGAGCTGAAGGCTGTGCTAAAGGAGAAGGCATCTGGGAGCTGTGTCACAAAAAGAAAACCAAATTACCTGCTTACATTGGAAGCCGGTTTCATTCAGTTTAAGCAAATTAATACAAAGCAAATTCTTGCCATTTATTAAGCCCCTAAACCAGTATTAATTTAAGGGTTAAAAGCAGCACACGAGACGAAGCTCCGAGGATAATTACCAAATCTCCTTTCGAAAGCCTTTTGTTTTGCATGACAGCAATAAAGCACTTAATATCGGTAATTAGAAATGACGAGACATACGTTTAAAGCAACCAAGGAGCAGAACTGCGACAAGCAGCCCCTTCTTTCATTCACCAGCTTTGCTGTGCAAAGAAAATCGTTTGCTGGATCCCAGCCTGCTTTTCAGCCTAACACCTAATTTCCCCCCATTTCTCTTAATCACATGAGTTCCTACTGTCACAACAACCTGTTTTCACCTACCCTTGTCTTTTCCTTTGCTAAATTCAGCAATGCAACAAAAGGCTGAAAGGCATCTGCAAAAATAAGCTCGCACCTCCCTTTTTTTCCAGATTTAATCTTGCGACCCTCAGGAGCATCGGTTTGTCCCCATCAACCTTTGATGCTCATAGGCAAAAACAGAGCCAGGAGGAGCAGCAAGGAAACACCTGCCGGGCCCCGAAATCGAGACAGGCCAAATTGCCTGGATGTTTCCAGCGCGCAGAGGAGGCCTCTTCAGATCCCGAGTCGCAGCTGCTAATTTGTCTTTTTTTCCCCTCATTGTGTCGCTTGTGCTTTTTGCGGTACCGCGGTCGGCACGCGCCCCATCTACTGGTGCATTAGCACAGGAGCGGTTTGCAATGCAGAAGGCACTGGGAAACATAAGAGGAAAATGCCAGAAATGCAGAAATGGAAGGGAACTCGTGAGAAAAACGCAAGTATTTTTACTGCAGACTCCGCATGCTGCAAAGTGTTTAATTGTACACCTATAAGCATCAATCCAGCTCTCAACAGGAGCTCAAGCTCATGCTCTTTGGGCCATGAGCAGCTATCCGATCATGGGTTTTGCCTATAGCTGCAAGTCCGTGGCTCTCTGAAGAGCCCTTCTCCATCCCTCTGTAAGCATTTCAGAGCATGCAGAAGGTCCCCGGCATGCACAGAGACCCAGGCGAACTGCAGTGGGGTTATGCTATAGAAACAGAGCTAAATTTCCTTCAGAGAGTAAAATCTTCACTAGCTTGAGCTCTTCAGAAGGAGCTTCAGCAGGTCTCTCTTCAGCTTCAGAAATCTCTTCCTTACAGACCTTCAGCAAAACCTCACCACAGGTTCCTTGGAGAGAAGACACAAAAAGATGACTCCTGCTATCCCACGTCAGTATTTTGTGCAGAAGAGAAAGTCACCTCCAGAGACACACGTTGGTCCTTATCTACAGAGGGCCAGGGGGAAACCAGCGGAGGGATGTTGGGGGTCAGATGCCGCACAGCAATCCTCTACGGAATCCACCCCGGAGCAAGGGAGCTGACCCATGAAGTCCTGCTCACGGTACCTTCACGCTGCTGCCAAGTCTGTGCCTCCCACCGCAGAGCAGATTTTATCTGAAGCTTCAGGAGCTTCACCCTGCAGCGAGAAGCCGCCCGTTCCCACAGCACTTCTGTGTTTTTCCTTCAGTACCTGCATCTTTTAATTTCAAAAGAGGTCACCTCTCAATTCCTGAGACATTGAGTATGAAAACTCAGGTCACTCGGGAGCTGCAACTCTCCTGGCCTCGAACCTGCCAACTCTAATTTCGGTGTTACAACAGGTTTCATGGGCAATATCACCCCCGGTGTGCAAATCCCCTCTTCTTCCTTTTTTTCCTCCCTATCCCTGAGTTGTAGCTTCTGTTTTACGTTAGGGGAGTCCATAATACATATGCAAAAGCTCAGTCACAGTCAAGACGTAGTACCTACCCCCAAATAACGTATCCAAACAGTACTAACAGAACCAAAAGAGCATCCAAAGAGTTTGGGCAGGTCCTGACGAAACGTATGTAACTATTGCGGGACGTGGATGCTGAGGGAGACCACTCGGTGGAGGCCACCAAAGCAGGATGCTCATCCGCAGATCCTGTCGCTTCTCTCCCTGGATGGCTTCTGGGGAGTTTCCTCTTTTCCTCTTCTCAATCTTTCTCTCCCCTTCCTCCCTGTCCCCATAAGTTTTAACATTACAGTCAATGTATGCCATCAGTGACGGACCCACTGATAAACTTTTAGGCATGCAAGCTTGTCTCAACATCTATTGTGCAGCAGCCTTCTACATTTATCCAAAAAAAGTCCTTTAAGTTTCTACATGACCTACTCTTATTGAGCAAACAGCAAGCTTTACGCAAAGATCCAAAAGTCTTCCAGGCTCTACACATCACAGCGTATCAAACCCCCTCAAGACTTCTGTGCAGCCACAGAAGTGGTTTCAGTAGTGACTGAAAGAGCTTTAAAACAAAAGAAAAACATACAAATGAGTAAAATCAAGCAGCAATCAAACTGCATTTCAATTTGAGCAAAATTGTCACCTTTGCAAGTGAGCCTGAAAGGGGAACAAAGGGGTTTTATGGAACTCAGCCCGAGTTTTACCTTCTGGAGGAAGAGGACGATCCTCACAAGCATCTTGGCATGCAGTTCCTCCAGGGTGAAGAGTGTCCGAGGCGTGCGGATGAAAATCTTGGTCTTCCCGTAGGCGACGTCGTGCTGAAACCCACAGCACTCTATGAGCTTCTTCACGGCATCTTTGTCTGACGGGAGGTCGTGGTTTGGCCAAGTGAATTCCGAGATCATCTTGTACCTGGAATTACACAGAAACATAAATTCGTCATCTATGTTCTTAAGAGGGTCAACTCTTCAACATCATTTTGGAAATCATTATAATTTCTCATAAAACCAACTACTGGTGGAAGAACTGAGATGTTGTGCCGGAAAATCCCAAAGGAAAGGGAAAAGAACATAAGAAAGGCTCAGTTTTTGAGGCACCAAAACCCCTCACTTTATCAGAGCACAAGAGCTGCAACATACTAAGTCTCACTATTGGACTATTAGTTTCCTGGAGACTTGGCCATTTCATTACTCATTCTTAGCATTCAATATAAAATAACTTGTAAGGAGGGAAATTTTGTGCTTGCTCACCCTCTGTGTCAGAAGTCAACCAACTGTTTAGTCAGAAAACATAGACTTAAAACATCCAAAAATAATGTTTTTGATCATCTTTTGTACCATTTTGAGCGAATTTCATTATTTTCCACAGTCATACAAAGACCAATGTCTATAATGGTCATTCAATCATTCCCCCTAGTCTGGACTTTCCAAGCTACTTTTCACAGGAAAAAAAGAATTTGCAGGATTGAACTAACAGCATACGAACCAAACATCAAAATAATGGTATCAGATTCTGCTCTCCATAAGATTTACCACTCTTGAAAAGTGCTGAATGGATGAATAGGTTCTTGCAAATAGCAATGATGAATTTTCTGCATGTGATTTACAGACACAATCAAAAATGTAATAGACATTTTCACTGTTATATTATCCATATTCATATCCTAAATAAAACATCCAGGCAGCAATCTCACCCACTTCTCCATTTAAAAGCCTACAATCAGAGGAAAGCATCAATCTCAATGCCTTAGATATTCACATTTCTTCAAAATTTTCAGCTAGGATTAAATGCACAAAACAATAAACCTTTATAGGCAGAGTGGGTACGCTAAAAAAAGGAATTACTCCACACACAGGAATACGGGTCAATGGAAATATATCACACTGTCACTTTAATTCATCAAATTAACCTTTCCAAATAAGCCTTTGAAGGGGGGGAAAAATGGAGTTGCACACATGGTATCTAAACAGGGCACACTGTCAGCTCGAGGGTTACAGCAGACAGACTAGAGATCTTCCTGATAAATAAAACAGGCATGTATATACAAAAAAAGCCTCAGACTCATGGCAGAAGACGTTGCATTTATTCTTGGCTGGCAGAAGCGCTCCCTCTCCCGAATACACACGGGACATAAATATTTTACGCAGATATCAAAACCCTTTCACTGGTTTCTCTCTCTCCTATTCTTAGCAGGAAAATGTTCCTCTGATAATTAATTTATTGGGCTCTGCGTAGCAAAATCTTCCATGGCAAGATTTTTGGAGGAGAAAAAAAAAGGCAATCAGGATGGCAATGCAAACCCACCTTTTCTTAGGCAAACCTGCTCAGCCAAGAGGCCGTGCAAATAGGACAAAACCTGCCCAGTAAAAGCAGAGATTTCAAAACCTCCTCCTCCTTTCCAACAAAAAAAGGGTGATGTTACTTACAGACACCCCAAGCCAACCTGGCCACCTCCTTCTTGGCCCATGCGTGGTGGGACGGGTGGACACGTGCAGGGCAATGCCGCGAATTCCTGCCCTCGAGCGGCGAGCGTGACCTGGATGCCGCAACGAGTCAAAATCCCAACCTCGCGGCTAATTATAGGGAGGTCGAACCCAAAATAAATCTGCTTGCTGACAGCACAACCCTTCCCTTTTGCCTAAAGATCTCAACAGCTTTCAAGGTCACCCATACATTAAACATCCTCTGTCACGGTGCCTTCATTTCTCCTCCCCATTGAGCTAAGGAAACCCTTGATGTGCCCAAGGTTGCTCCTCTAGCTTGCAGTCCCCAGCACCGCTCTCCCAAAATTGAGACCCTCCACTAAGAAATTTGGGCTCTGCACGTGAGGCAGCCTCATATCTCCCTTTCAGCACCGCTCTGCCCGTGGATATCTTGGTGTTGTTTCCAGGCTATGTTTAATGGTGCCTTAAAATAGGCATGTGGATGCCTTGAGAGAGAAAGGGTTGGATTACATTCCCGTGCACACGCCCGCGGGGGCCTCCCAGGCGCCGTTCTCCTCCCTTTCCATCGCCCCTTTCCGAGAGCCGCTCGGCATTTTTTTGAGCTTCACACTAAACTAAACACACGCAACACGTTTGTTGTGTTTTTGTGGTCTAGTCCACTAGGACACCTGTTCCCAACATGTGTTTTGCCCCATTCGAAGACGTACTTTACCAAGTGAAAGCGAAGCATCTCTTAGCTCACTAATAAAATATATTTAGATCTTATTTCCCACCAACTGATTTAAGGGCAGATTGGTTTATTTAACCCTTTCTTACACAGGGCTCAAGTATGAATCTTCTCAAGTGCAAGGAAACATTGAAGAGGACATTCATTAATGGCTTTAGCTGAGCTTGACGTTATTTTCTTCTGCTCAATATGGACTAGGTTAGAGTGCTTTGGAGCTAAAGAACACCAAAATCTTTCTTTTCCTACAGAAAAAAAAAATTCCGTGAAAAAGTGGCATACAGATCCAAATACATATAAAAGTATGTAAGTGTGCGTGCAGATGTACATATATCTCCCCTTGCCGCCAAAAGAGGGATCAGCAAAACATAAGACAAGAACATCTGACTGGGCAGACGTCCAGATCTCCTGGGAGCTCCTGGAGGGGAAGCCAAGAGGAGGCAGCCCGGGCAGCAAGCGAGTTGAGAAGGGCTCCGACTGTCTGACGCTCGGGCAAGACTTCTCCCTCTTGAGCAAGGCTGAGCAAATCTGAAAGCTTCAGGGGTCTCTAAGGGCTTTGGACAACTGTTTGCGGGACTGAGTTTTTGTGAGAACTTTCCCAAATGTAAGCAAAGCAATGACGTTGGGTTGTGTCCTAAAACCACCTCTCGCCGAATCCAGAGCTGAAGGGCCTGGATGTCTCTGCTGTGCTCTCGGTCTGTCATATATCTGTCACCAAGAGGGAATGAGGAAAGGAAGGGAAATCCCTCGTGATCCCTGTCCAGAAGCCATCTCCAAACATGCGTGATTGGTACCAAAATTCACATTCGCCCAGCACCTTTAGAGAGGTGAGTCTCCCCCAAGGAGGAGGAACAAAGGATTGAGTCTCAGTAAAAGGAAAAAATAAGATGTCAGGGGACATGACAGATTTTTTTGTTTGTTTTTGATTTAGAAAATTTAAAGGAAACTGAACTCAAACGCGAGTGATACTGTGGCACGCAAATCCATCATTTGGTGCCTTGCACCTTAGGCTTTTAATCCTGCCGCCGGGTTCTGCCGCACAAATGTGACGATGGGGTGTAGGAGCCATGCCAGGTGCCACGTGCTTATTTGGTTTACTGCCTGGTAACCCCTCTTCTGCTCTGAAGCTTACGGGATCTCATCAAACATTCATTAAAAACAAAGTAGCTGTTTATATTAATGGGCATTATGCCATTGTTAGGAGTATAGTGCAACAAATCCCACAAGTGAGGGCAGAAGCAAGCCCTACTCACTGCATGGTGTTTAAGAAAAATGATATACAATTCATCATTCCAGTAAGCTGCATTTGCTAAGCTGCACCCTTTAGTTCTACTTCATGTTCCATGAAATACCCAAGCAGACCTTGCCCGTGAGCAGCGAGAGCCCTTTCAACAGCACCTCCTTTCCAACACGAGACATCCCACCTGCTTAAATAGTTTAAACCTTTTTCTCCCCTGCAGGGTCCCGTTTCTCACCTGCCTCAACAAGAGAAGACAAAATCAATTCAATATTTCATCAGCACAAGGATGACTTTTTAGCATCCATGCTAATTGACTGAGGCTGTGAGACAAATTTCTATCTAAAAGGTTTCACTTGATACAAGTCTGGTAGGAATAAAGAGGGCAGAAGTATCAAAAACATGTTTTAATGGGGTCAAGTTGTTATCCCTTCTTCAGTCTTTAAAGCCAGACGCCGCCTCCTGCACACATGCAATGGCCCTGTGCAGCAGCACACGCTTCCCGAGACACCCAGCGTCCGCCTGTCTCTCTCCCCGCAACAATTAGACAATATTCAAAGAGAAGCTAATTAGTTCCAGTCTTAGGATTATGCTCTGGAGATGATCCTCTTTGCACGTTCGTTCTGAAGAGATTAAGACAGCGACAGAGTTGGAGCACAAAGAGGTCCTGCCTGTCCGAGGGCCAAGAAAGCACCCGTAAACGCAGCTGCAGCCACTAAGTGAGAAGGCAATGAGACCCCTTGTTAGATTCATTTTATTCTACCCAAGAGTAGATATTAAAAAACACAACAACAAGAAGCCCTCATTACCTATGATCCCACATTACCTATGATCAAAAGCAAATATCACAAACCCAGAGGATTCAGGACTTGCTCTTTACTCCAGGGGGAGATACGCAAATGTCACAGCTCTTTCAACTCCCCCAGTTGACCTGATGGGAGCTGAGCTCAGTCACTCGCCAACACCCTTCTTACCTGTGAAGGAACTTCTCGTACGTCTGGCGGTAGGCAAATCCTGCGCGACGGACTCTCACGTTCTCCAGGAGGCCAAGGTACTCAACCTGATGCCTGCAACGCTCCTCGTCAAAGACCTGTGGCGACTTCTTATCGTTGGGTTTAATGCAACGGACATAATAGGGTTCCTAAGGGGACAAAATATGGGTTTCACTCAGAAGGAAAAGGTCTGTGCAGAAGAAACTGTTTCTAATTGAAAGAAATTGAAATGCCCATCCACCTTTGCCATTTGAAGGAGGTTTGAATTATCAAGGAATTATAAAGGTGGAACAGAAGAGATTGAAGATGACTCATAACATGTTCCTCCTCTTAGTGGTCTGTAACAAGGTCTACCACACAATCAATGTTACTCATTCAAGTTAAACTGTCCTTTTTCTGCAACACATCAAAGTCAGATTCCAAGCCCCTTCTCCGTGGCCTTTGACGACAGCAAAGACAGTGTTCATAAAAGACCCAGCAAACACTACAAATGCATTAGCCTGATGATAAAATGAGGTTTTTCAAATATCGACCTCTAAACAAAAGCCTAAATTGCTCTATTAACTTTAAAATATGCTGAATGTAGTTCTTCTAATGGCTCTTGAGTGATAGAAATCCCTAACTGCTACATGGCACAGGGCAAAACCCAAGGACCTTCCAGCCCAGTTCGCCATCCGAAGCAACTCGCCTTCCGTGGGCCCTGCTGTGGGACCTGCACGAGCTCTTCATGGGCACCACCGTGGACGTGCTCATGACACCTGGCTCTGGGGCCTTTGCTGCATGGTCCTCCTCCACGTCAACTGGGTTGACACGAGCAAGTTAAGGTCAGGGTCCCCCAGGGTCGCAAGATTCTGCAGTCATGAGAGTTAAGTCCCATACACGGTCCTGTCAGAGGACTTTTGGTTTTGATGCTTATTTTAATTTTTGAGATTAAAGGCAACTTTCATTTGTGTATATTTATATAGAGAGAAATACAGACAGAATTATACATACATACAAACATATATACTCATAAAATGCCATCAATGCTTGCCTGCTATAATTATTTTCAACTAAAGTACTTCCACCATGCTGCGTTTTGAAGTTCATCTATTCCCTTCTTTCCATTATTAGCCCTTCTTATGCCACATTTGGCTTCATTGGAGAGAAAAGCGATGATTAAGCTTCAAAAAGGGTCAACGGGCCCACATCTCAGTTTTTCAAGGTACAATTCTATTTTCATAATATTAATGTATTAGTTTCTAAAAGACCCTTGCAAAAGGAGAGCGATATTCTGCAGGCTGGCAGCACCAGTGCCGAGGAGAGAACTCAAATGAGGATCCCCATCAGCTCTTCCAGGTCAGAAGGCCACGATATACCCAGAGATTGCTTGTGAGGCCATGTTAAAGATGGGTCAACACTGAAGCTTTTCAGAATTAGGCAAGGCTAACATTAAAACTAGGGGAGATCAGTTGTCTGAAAGCTTAATATGAGCACGCTTAAAATTTCATAATCAAGTCTGATAACCAGAAATGAAGCTTCAGAAATTTCCTCCTGGTCTAAAAGGAGCTGTCAGGTGGCTGCAGAACCACGTGCAAAACCATTTTCAGAGTAAGCAGCAGACTCTCAAAATGCAGGGTTACACTCTGGATGCTCCACAAGAGCCTGTTGTGGGTCCCACGCTACTCGACAGCTTCGTTAGTGGTTTGGATGAAGGACGAGCGCGTGTTTACTGAATCTGCACAACATTTTCGGAGCGCAAGGCCAAAGCGTGTAACTGCTTTGACAAATGGGAGAAGTGGTCTGGAAAAAAAAATGGCATGAATTCAACAAGGAGAAATGTAAAGTTCTATATTTAGACAGAAACAATTGTACAAAAAAAAAAAAAAAATGAAAAATTCCTGATTAGACACCAGAGCTAAAAAAAAAATCTAGGAATCGTAGCTGAACATGAAAAGCATTCACGCTTTTCTAGCAAAGGGGCATCTGAACAGGAAAATTTTGTGTAAGCAACGAAAAAGAAACAGATTTCTATGTCTCTGAACACAGCATTTAGTTCGGGCTCTGCAAACTGAGGTGAGTCAGTTCAGAGAAGAAGAACGGCCAGAATATCTACAAAACATGACATAAAGGCAAGTGGGTTTTACTCTGCAAGGACTGAAACACATCATCACCCTGATTACTGTTATAGCAAATTTATGTAAACAGATAATGAAGAGAAATAAATGTTGTTTTAGGACAAACAACACCTGGCTTTAGCCACAGCGCAGAAATTCAAATTGGACATCAGGAGAGTCGGGAATGGGAACATGAAGCCTATGGAAAGGAGGGGAACCTCCATGCCCGGAGACACCAGTCTGGACAAGCATCTGAATCAAAAAGATGTAGGCAGCAGTGTCCTCAAACAGGGGGATGAACTAGATGCATTCCCCAAGGTCCCCTTTAGCCCTATTTTTCTGTGATTTGTAGGTCACTGTCCTAAACTTAGGATAACACAAGACTCCAAATTGCTATTTTTCCCTTCAGTAATGCTGAGGAAACGAGATCATCCTTGAATATCTTGGGTAGTTCTGACACGACCTGCAGGTATGCAGCATTAATGACAGGCAAGTGGAGCTTCCACGATGCTAACGAAGAGGAACAGGCTAAAATAAGGACGTCTTGGAAAAACAGAGCCCTATACCCTGGGAACTGATGCAAGGGACTGGATTTTGGGGGGAGAAGGCGTTGGATTGCAACGTTTCCTTGCGTTCTCAAGGATGTGACCCACATGGCGGCTTTCTCCCCGGGTGGTTATCGGTGGGGCAGGAAGGCGCTGGTGGAAAGGAGCACTGACGGCGAGCAAGATCGAGACCCATCAACCAGCCGTGAGCTGGCAGCACCCGCGTTCTGTGGAGCCCTTCATGCAGCGACCCAGGAGGAGGCCGAAGGGTTGCACTGGCCAACAAGGAGGCAAAGCTATTGCTGTGGGCAATGTAAATTCAAGCACCGTTTTCCTTCTTGCTGGCAGAGGAAGCACCAGGGCTGCAGGGATGGCTCCTTCAAGAGCGTTGCTTGGCTCCTTTCCTTACTATTCCAAGTAGCTGGCTGACCTCTCTGGAAAAGCAATTCTAGGATTTTAAAAGAGATTTGTGCTTCACCTTCCTTGGCTTTCTCCTGAAAGGCCTCTCTGGGCTTAAAGCAGATGGCAACAAGGGTCTCAGTGGTCTCCTACCACCTCCCGAACAGGCAATCTGCACGGGTGACAACTTCAGCTGGAGAAATCCGCTGCAGCCCGGGAACACAGCTGACACCTGAGCCCTTCAGACCCTCTCCCGGACATCATCTGTCAAGCCTTGAAGGTCAAAGCAGCCTCTCTGAACTCAACACCCACTTTATTTTGCATAAGGCGTCAAAGCAGAAGACCATTTTGATGTGTTCAGAGCAGTTATTACTGACAAGGAGCAGCAGTTTGCTGGACCTGATGCCAGCACCTGATAATCTCTGTACCATAATCCCTGAACAGTCTGGCAAGAAACAAAGGGCAGGTCATCTATGAGCCATAATGAGTCTCCTAATGAACTGGAAATAAGATACTTATGGAAACTGCAGGATATACAGAGACCTCCCTAAATTAAAGCTAGCTCAGAAGCTATGAATGAGCCTGCAATTACAGAGGTAAACGGTCTGCAGTTCTCTCCATCTCCTTTTGCTAATATTCAGCTTGGGCCACTTCTTCTTCCACACATTAGTTCCCTTTAGCCACCGAGCTGTCCTGGCGTTAGCAATAGAGTCACTAACATCAGCAAGAAGACAGAACATGCCAAATCTGCCCTCAACATCAAATGCAACACAGCGGTATTAAAAGGAGGATAGGTCTTTTGATGAGTTCAATAACACAAATATTTAATATGCAAACAATCCATAACATTACAAGGTCTTCAGAGCTTACTGGACAGCAGGAAGAGAGTTAAAGGGCTTATTAGGAGTGCAAAGTCAAAAAAGCGCATGCCTGCACTCCAGGGAAAGGGCTGCACTCACCCAGTAGCGACATTACAGTGTCGCAGTTCACAGCCACAGATTTCTGTAAATTTTGCAAATACGTAAATACACAAATTCCTTCTACCCCAGCTAAGCCTGCTTGGGCTGTCACTCATGTCTTTGCCCATCAAAGACGTGGCATATCTCAATATGCCTCTCATATCTCACATCTAAAAAAAAAATCTTTGCTCCCCGACTCCCAGCCCAACACAAAGGAGTGAGTGACAGTATCTGCATTCAGCATAGAAGGCAGAAGGCAAAATGCTGCTTTCCTTTTGGCAAGCATAAACAGGAAGCTCCTGCGCAGACAGGAGATCATCTATCAGTGCAATTACAGTGCAATTAAAGCCTCTCAGCAATGCAAGCTACGAGGGTAAACTCTAAAGTAGATTATTCCGTGCTGCCAATCCCACCAGCCTCATCTCTTCGGGGGGATGATTATCCCCGTCTCGTTATTGCACCCTGAGGCTGTCAGGACTAGAAGCTGCCTTTTGCAAAACAGAAAAACTGAAATAGAGACACACAAAAGCCCTAGTCCTGAAAGCTGTTTAGATGCCTAGTGGCAATCTGCATTTTTTTTTAATTTATTTTTTAAATCAAGCTTGATTTGTAAAGTTGAAAGAAAACAAACTGAAAGGAAACAAAGCTTGAAGTCTTTGTGGCCTCACCAGCTCCTCTTTGAGAGATTTCCTCTCCAAAGTTTATGGCTTGTTGGGCGAGAGAAGGTTAGGACACGAAGCCGACAAATTTGGGCTGGAGATGTCCAGTCAGTCACAGTGATGACATTGTAACTTACTAGAGATGAAGCCTGTCAACATGGATAGGAGATGAGAGGTATGGAAGAAAAAAAAATCAGGCAAGAGAGGCAAAAGGAGCTAGAGAAGGGGGAAAAAAAAAGAAATAAAAAAAAAAAAAGAAGTCCTGGAACAGCTCCTCATTTATAACAGCGGCAGCCAAAGTACTTTCAGAGGGACCCAAAGACCAAATCCTCAAGAGAACAGCATGGACAGAAAACCACATGCTTGAGAAATGTCCTATCAAATGGCAGCTCTGCAAAGTCATCTTCTTCCTTCCTTTCTTTCCTTCCAGAAGCCCTTAGCTCTACCTACCGCGTGTTTCTGCCCAAAGAGCCGCAGTGTACGTTTGGAGGATTATCGTATTTTTAGGATAGCAGGAGCGATAAGAGCCACTTGAGCACCCTTCAAACGCATTATTCGTGAGATCACATACTTGTAAGGATCAACGTCGATACAAGCTTATAAGGTCAAATGTGTATTTGGGAACTCTTCTTGCATTGTAACCAACACTTTCAAGCTACTTACCCTGACAGGAGCATTTGACCCACATGTTTTACAACAAATTTGACTGTTACATGGTTTCTTACCTGAATTTCACTCAAACTGAGATATGCAATATGAACTTGAACTCAAATCTGCCCAGTAAAACTCTATTTTGAGTATTTATTTTCAACGCCATCTAATTCTCATTGGCACAAAACTGTGGTTTGTTATATTTAAGAGCTCTTTCATTTGTCATGTGCATGTAAAGTTCCTTATTTCAATATCTTCTCCTTTCTTCTAAAATCTTCCATTCCAAAAAACTGGAGATCAGCTTAACATTTTGCCACATTTACAGAAGCACTTCAAGGACTCGGTCCCCCAGGCATGAGCGTAAGCTGGTTCCAGCCTAACACACAATAATACCTACAGATCTCTGCAAACGCAGCCTCCAAGCAAACTTCTCCAGCAGCAAAGCAAAGCTCAAGAACCAATTTTTTTTGGCATGGAAATAAAGAAGGGAGCATGAAATAGAAAAACAAATGACCCAAGAGAACTGCACACAGCTTTAGAAAACGCCTGAAATCTCTACTGAAACGACACCAAAAATCACTGTCATTAAGGACACATGGCGAGTCATAGCTCGGCCAACTGCCTTCTGACTCACTCCTGCCCACCAAATAAGCATCTTTGGGGACTGTTTTCCCAAAGGACAGGCTTAAAGGTATTGCCAACTCCGCCAAAACCATTGAAGGTTTTCTAGAAAAGTAAGCAAGTACCAGTGGAGAGGAATTTTTGGATTGTCATTCTGTTCCAGAACTGTAGGACAGAGCACATGAATGTGGTTTAAAGGAGTTTAGAGGGAGGTATTAAGCCAGACTGAATGACCCAGGTGGATTTTGAGTTGAAAAATAGACGAACAACTGGTATGAAACTCATCCCTGTGACATCTGTAGACCACAGCAGCTAGCCCACCACTTGTGCAACCCTGTTTTCACAGGGCTGGTTTTCATCAGCTGTTGCCACTGGCTTCCCAGAAAAGTCCTGCGGGGTCCAAACCACAGGCAGACATGTCCAAGTTGCCATTGATGGATCCCCAGAAGTACAACGTCAGTCCCGGAAAAATGAATCACACGACTCAAGGGAAGGAACCGCAGCACCCATAATTGCAATGAGCGGTGTCCCCCTGAAAGAGGCAGTGGTTGAGCCACCATCCAACAAAACATGGTTTGAATGCCTGGAGTTAATAGCTTGCTAAAAATATGCACATATTATTAAGTGCCCCAAAAGTTACCTCGGACAGGTCCTGAGGCCCCAGTTGTCAGGGAGCAGCAAAGGATGGATAAGACAGGATCAGAGGGGATAACGGGGCTGGCCGGGCAGGGACTTTGCCAGGCAGAGCCTGGGCCCACGGTGGCCAAGCGACGCACGCGGGACAGACCCAGCGATCGTGGTCACGTTCAACCAAGCACTGAGCTCCGATTCTGAGGTTGCTGGGCAGGTCCATGGTGACAAGGCAGGTCTGAAGTCACTGGCTTAACCTGGAGTTGGAAGCAATTTCTATTCGTGGTCTATTCTTGGAAAAAGGTTGCCCTTTTTGACAGGGACACTGATGATAAACTAAGCCACGTAAGCCAGGAGGCCTTCAGTGATTAAATTTGGTATCTACTGACTCAAAGGATGGATAACACAGAATTTAAACCCTCTATCTCCCACTGTAAATGGCAGGAATTCTTCCAACCACTACAAGGCAAGACTTTCTTCTGTCCATTTTCTTTGTCCAATTATAAGGTGACCTAGAAGGACTTTTTTTTTCAGATAAACCAGCAAATCGAGTTATTCCCCAAACACCTGCTGAATCTTCCCCCCAACTGCTCCTTGCCACCTTCCCCTTGACCCCAACCCTACAACCCCCAGCAGGTCCTGTCTGCATTGCTCGAAGCTCTTCACTGCACTGCTCCAGGTCCCCTACCTTCCACACAAGGGATAACCCGTGATGTGTCCGATCGCTGCTGGCTCATGACGGAGGAGAACTGCATTAACAAGTGGCAGGAATCAATCTTTTTCCTCTCATTCTCACAACACACGGAAAAAAAAAAAAAAAAAAAAAAACTTTCTTGGTTCTATACCAAGTTTAAGTTAGAGCTGGCCAACAAATTATTGGGATGGGTAGATCAGGTACATCTTATTTCCTTGGGAAAAAAATCACATTAAAATAAAATCTCCCCACTTCCATCAAAGCCTCAGTCAGCTTCCCCACTGCCACTGTTTAGGTTTCACCATTCAGGACAGCCCCTGGCTGCACAGGCAGTGGTGTAGGACCTCCCTCACTTCTACCAACAGTGCCTGCTTAAAGGGGTGCATTTGCAGGCAAAAAAATATCTGCTATCGCTTAAACTCTTCTCAGGCTCCTCTTATTCGTACAAAGATCATCATTTCTCCAAAGCTTTCCCACATCTGTGTTCAGGTCCCATCCCCCTCCAGACCTCAGGCCATGAGCGTCTCCTTTGCTACCACAGTTCCCCAGAAGATCGTCTGAACCTTGCCCATTATTGCTTAATTATTCTGCCTGTTAACATATATCCTCATTCTGGGGTCGTTGCTCTTCTGTGGTCAGCATCCCCCTTTCATGGCACTACCGAAATGCCAGGAGTCCAGCAAGGTCACCCAGCAGCAGCAACATTCAGACGCTTCTTGGGGATCTCTGCTCACACGAGGGATTGCTCTGCTCCTTCGGCAGCTTAGCCGCCCTGTGTTCAAGTAGCCTCATTCCAAGTTCATCCCACCACCAACTCCCTTTGCACAAAGCAGTGCTTTCCAAACCAACACTTTCTGCTAAAAAATAAACATATATATTATTTAGTAGCATCACAAAGTCTTGCTTTGCACCCTCTCTCTCAGCAAATGAAGGGAATGGAGGAAACCACACAAGTCTGCGTTTATTTTCCCCAAAGTTACTTTGCCTGCTGTCCAAAGCCAAGCCAGTCTGGCACTGATCAGCTTGTACTTCAGACTGGTGACAACGGCAGGGACACGATGACTCTCCACAGAGAAGCTACACCCAGGCAATCAGATGTCAGCTTTGACACAAAGGTATTTACCTTGGATGCCAAGTTGTCCACTAGTGCAATCATGGAGTTCTTAAAGAGGGTAGCAGCTGTCAGAGGTCGCTTGGTCACCTCAGTGATGCTCAGTTTACCTTCGGGCCACATCATCTTCAACACAGGATTAGAGCTAGAAGACAATCTCTTTAATTGCGCAGTCTAACAGCAGGGCAATACAAAGTCCACTCAGATCAGATGTCAACAGTTTGCTTCTGTCCAAATCTACCAGTGTTTTCAGCTCAGAAATACATCAGCCGACCCAGCGTGGCATTCTCGGCCACAGCATCCCTCGCTCTTGAGTGACAGATAGTCCAAGCTCACAACGAACCACCCTAGGAGCAGGGCAAGGGCGTTCCCCTCTCCGGACAGAGGGCTGCACTGATGGGTAGCACAACTACAAGCGATCTGCCAGAAGCAGGGCCTGCCTCACTGACACGCGCATAAAGAGGAATTTAATCAAAACAGAAAAGAGGAAGGTCGTAGCCCACAGCATCCTCCCTTGCAACTCGGTATTTATTTCAAGCCTTACTCCTGTGCTATTCTTGATGTATAAAATAATCTCTACGTTCTCTTGAAGGGTTGAAGGTGAGCTGCAATGGCCATGATGGATGGTGAGTGCGCTGGAAGAGACAAAACCCGAGCAGTTACGGCGATCTAATGGCCAATCTATCACTTGCTCTAACGTGCCCTAAGTGGTCTTTGCAAACAGCCCTTCCCAGAGACTTGGCTGCAACCAGAGGCTACATTTAGCAAGTCTTCTACGCAGCAGATATTTTGCAGACTTTTGGCATTAAAAGGAAATAACAGGAAGTCTTGAAAACATGATGGGCAGGACTGTTCAAAGGGGGACACTGAGTAAACATGACAGCTCTGTAAACTAAGTTAATAGTCATGCTAACTTTAAGCGAGGTAAACAGAACTGCACAAGCAGCTCCTGGGCTACTTCGTGCTGACTCTCGCTCTGAGCAAAGCCTGGGAAAGGCTGAGATAGACAATGAACAGAGAAGAATGAAAGTACATTTAATGCCACTCATCAAGGAAGAGTTTTCTGGAGTTTTCACTTATGATAAGTGACTATCTGGTTTAAATTTGTCATGTCAGAGTTTGAATCCTCTTTGTACTTGCTATTTGCTATTTTTTTCCCCACACCCCACGTCTTTCTTTCAAATAAATAAATAAAGCTTTCTATTGCAGTTTGACAAGATTATTCTTGAACAAGTGCTACTCAGTAGCTTTAGCACTGATTAAAGATCAAAACGATCAGTACTGGTACATCTGCAACTGGTCAAAACAACAGGTTAATGGCCAACCAAGCACAGGTAGCCTCTGCGGGGCTATCTGGATTGCACAATGAGTTCAGTTCAAACAAACACTGCAAATTTAGTTACATTAAAGGTTACATCAGGGGAAAACTAACACAAAATAGGCCTTTTTAGCTTGAAAACTGCAGTAGGTCAGCTTTCAAGTCAGGGTGGAATTCAAACACCAGATCCCAGAGCAGTGTTTACTACAACAGCCAACACACATGCACCACATGTGCAGTAAAGACAGTGTCAGCAAAAACACTGAGCTACTCCAGCTTCCACTCTATAAAAAAAAGGAAGCGGACAAATAAGACTTAAAAGGAAACATGTTAGTAATTTTATACCTACCTGTTGTACATGAGGCGCTTGAAGTCCTGAAATAAAGTGTCCTTGTTTTTGTCAATAAATCCAGTGACTGAGTAACTAGAAAAAGAAAATAAAGTTACTGGTAAAGAAGTAGAGTCTCCCGCTGCCGGTATCGCTGTGGGATCAGGTGAAGGGTGTGATGGCCAAGACCAATGAAAGGACTCGGGCAAGTTGTAGACTATCCGAACTAGGCTCACGAGTCGGGCTCACGAGTCTGTGTTCGTGCTAAATCCTACAGATGTTAAGTTTTGCTCTTCCACGTGTCTAGTTTGCGGCTTTTTTGGCATCAAAGAAAACCTTCCACTGGGAAATGAGGAACAACCAATAACCAGGTGATCAGCAAATGCTTGAAAGTAACACAGACAACTTTGGGATTCTTTTGATGATGAAAGACTACAGAAATTCGTCTCCTCTCCATGGCTCACGGCAAGCAGCTCTGTGTTCCCAGTGACAAAGTCCAGAAACTGCCTGTTCAGCTACTAGCTGCTTTTATAAACTAAAGGTAAATTTAAGCCCAGTGTAAAAATTCCTTCCTCATTATCTCCCTTCAGATTCTGCACGCACAGGGAGTTACAAAACTCCAAAGTGACCATTAGATCATGCCAGCGATATTCCCAAATATCACTTTCCCAGGGAACAGTTTCTAACATGTGGGCATCTTCAACTTCATTTTGCTCCCTATCATTACAAAATACTGCAGCAATTGCCATAAACTTTGGGTACAGAAAACTTTTTAACCTGAATGAGAAACACTCCCTGCCCTGACATTTATTTTGGTATCCTATATTTTGCTGCTCAAAGTGATTCAAGAATTTTAAGCTAGAGAATTATATAATGGTATGAAACAGATGTCTAAAACAGATTTTATTAACTCACTATAGCCTTTTTGAATAAACAGTGATTTTTTTTTCCTCCCTTCCCCTGAAGCATTCCTCCCCCCTTCTATGTTCTTCTTTTTTTTTTTTTTTCTTTTTTCAATTGCAAGAACAAAATCCTACTCTGGATAGCAAGAAACTGCATGAGATTTAATTGATAAGCAATTGCTGCACTCTGTAATTCTCTATGACAGCTATTTCTGGTTCATACCAGAAGCAGTATTAAATCAGAATATTGTACCACTTCAAAGCTGGTTAAAAGACAAAAATAGAAGGTACAACTTGATTTCTGTGGGGAAAAGAAAGAGAAAAAAAAAAAGACTCACATCACATCTCCAGCATAGTGCTTGATTCGAAAGTCTCTATCAAACTCCAGGATTTTGTCAGTGGCACAAAGCTAAAATAAATTTCACATACATTAAAATGTCACCCTTGGAATTTCAAGCTTTGTGGAAGAGCAACTTCTATTGGGAGCAGCAAGAAAAAATGCGGTTATTCCCCGTTATATATACATACACGTGTGAAGATGGGAAAGCCCGTTATAACACCACTTCAATATTTTTTCATGGATAAAAAACTAAACATGCTTGTATAAAATCAAGTTCATGAACTAAAATTTTAGTTTAAAAAAAAATAACCCTCAAAATTGTCATTAAGAGGAATGAACATTGTGCATACACATCACTGCACTTAGGGGTTAATTGATGCCCTTTTAAAACTTTTCCTTTATATTTTTCCACCACAATATCCCTCCTCAGCAAAGAAATGAAGAAGCCAAAATAAGACAGTGATGGGAGCAATGTTTGTCCTCCCCTACCAAAAACCAAACCTCTTTAGGAGGTCTGATACCTCTCCTAACCCTGCACATCTGGGCGGGCAGCGCTGCAATCCCTGTATTTTCAGCCCAGGCTCCCGTTCTGTCCTTTGACTACAACAAAGATATCAAGTGCCCCCATGGCAGCCATTTGGTACCAGCAGCCATAACACCCCACATCCCATTGGGAATAACGGAAGCCGAAAGAAAAAAGCATCATGCTGTGCTTAATTAAAAAAGGAAAACGCCATAAAAATGATTTTTCTCATTACAGCCCAAAGGGGCAGGTAAATGAGTTAAAGTCTTTGCAGGATGCACGTGCACCACTTGAAAACATTCAGGGCTAGGAATAAATATTTACCCACCTTACCAAAAGTCTTGGGAAAATGCAAGAGGAA
The DNA here is from genome assembly GCA_013398735.1 of Nothocercus julius. NCBI lineage: Eukaryota > Metazoa > Chordata > Aves > Tinamiformes > Tinamidae > Nothocercus > Nothocercus julius. The sequence goes on from VZSV01000320.1 coordinate 353,687, forward strand.
ATTAGCACCGTTGCATTGCAGGGTAAGAGATTAATAGAAGCAGGAAGATATCCTTCAAAAGCTTAACCTGCGTCCAAGAGTAGAAAATAGATTGGCTCAAACTGATAGACTAAATTAAAAAAATAAAAAATCACAAGCAAGCAAAAACGTTGAGTAACAGGTACATAAAAGGTTACAAAAGGTATAAGCAGCCCAGCACGTTAGGAACAGGAAGCCTGCCGGGGTCTGATAGACGACCAAAGGTGTAGGAGGAACACAGAGCAAACGAGGCCATACCCGAAAAACTAAGCAATTTGTGTTTTGGCAGCTGTGGTCACCAGCAAGGGGGTTGAGAGGGTCTAATGTCTCTTTTCACCACTCAAATTATAACATCTCCAGCCCATATAGTCAGTAGAAGAGGTGCAGGGCAAAGAAAAACAGGATGAAAAGAAGCAACTGCCTCTACCCAACGGGACACAACCAGGTGCACAAGCCTTTCATTTCAAATTCACCCAAAACTGGAGAGTTTGGAGGGTAGCTAAGCAGAATGTTATTTTTTTTTAACTGAGTTTTCTTAATATTTCTCCTTGTCACTTTTGCATCTGTTGGCAAATCAGTAGAAATCATTTGGTAAAAAATTAAGCCTACTGATACGGTTGATAGTCTGCTTGGTTTTTGGAGAGTCTCTACATCAAGTTCCTCACTAGCAACTCAGGGAAATTAAATTGCCATGAAAGATAGGAGAAAAGGGCCCTCATAAAATGGCAAGACGGTGGCGGTAAATGGTATGGTTTTAGAGCAGAATTTCACCAGGGAGACCCACGGAGGACCTGGCTGAGGTCAACACTGTTAATAGTCTTAAATGAACCATGAACAGAGGATGAGAGGAAGGAGATCCAGCTTGTTGCTAACACTTAATTACCCAGGGAAGCCAAACCAATGACTGAATGTGAAGAACTGCAGGAAGACATCAGAGGCTCAGAGAAAGGCGATGAAAAAGCAAATGAACTTCAACGAAGAGCGATGCACATGAAGATACGGGAAGATAAGCCAAGGCTCACAGTAAAGTAACAGCCTCTGAATGACTATTCCCAATTCTCCATCTCAAAAAAAGATACAGGAGGAAGTGGAAGAAGCTTGAGGAAGGGCATAGAGCCACTGAAGGAAGAGCCAAACACACTAAGCTTCTTCGGGCTAGGGAAGAAATGACAGTAGGTGACGACAAGGGATACGGAGGGGACGTAGGGGAAGGCAGGAAGAACAGTGTGTCCAGGTTCAAGAGCCATAAGACTCAAATGTAACCTGAAAGGGAAGAAGGAGCAGGGAGGAAAACAGGAAGGAGGGAATTCTCTACACATCAGTAACGAAGCTGTGGAACACTTTGCCAAAAAAGTAATAAAGAAGGAAAAAAAAAGAGACTGGTCAAGGGCTATTAAGGACAGTATTCCCTATTCAGGGTGTTTCTGGACTGTAGAGTACCAAGCTCTGTCACTCAGTTTCTTCTCTCATTTGGACTTTCACTGCTGCCCAGGTCCTTGGAAGACATTACGTCACTCAGGTGGACCAGAAGGGACCTTCTCACATGCTGAGCTTCACAGTTGGTCGAAAATTGGTGCTGCTCAGAACCACTCTTTGAAGTTTCAGGAATCCAAGTACTGTCTATCGCTCCACTAGAGCCTTTGAAATTAGAAGATCGATTGAGAACAACCAGACTTTAGAGAGCTTGCAAGAATAAGCCTGTGATGCTGAGGAGTCTTATGGAAGCAATTAACATTTGTACAGGTCTAGCTAACTGTTAGACAATTTGGAGAGGAAAGACCCCCTTCTTTTTGTTTGCTTGTTGGGTTTTTTGCTTTCTTCTCGAGGAACTGGCAATTCTGCCACAAACGCTCACAGGGAAAACGTTTGCCGATGCTCTTCCTGGCCTGTGAGGCTCTCACCAGGACAACCAAGCAGCCAGCAGCAGAGCAGATATGCAGAACACAAACTAGGACACTACTATTTAGGGCACAGCAGCCCCTTAGAGCTTATCCACCCGGAGCCCGCGTGCAACATGCTCTACAGGGGAGCACTGAAGCATTAACCGAGGCTGAAAGATGGGAGCTGTTCCCATAACATAGCAGCACACACACTTTTTAACTCTTTAGGATCATCTTCCACCTACAGAGAGCTTTATAGTACCTGGACGGAACAACTGCAGACAACAAAAGCAAAGGATGCAATGAAATCAGGTCCTCTGCTTTGATCCAGGGGCGAGAGGCTAGCGGAGACGGCTCTGTTTTCTTGATGGGCTAAGGGCTCACTGAAGAAGGTATTTTAGCTACCGGTCTAAGTCAACAGCAAAGATGTGAGAGGAGGGGAAAAATATAAGAATTTTACAGGTCAATATTTTCAAGGCTACATTGATTTAAACTAGAAAATTAGCAAGCCAGGGAGATGCATCACTCCCTCCATAAACATTATATATAGTTCTGTTCCTCGCTTCCCTTCCAGGCTGCACGGAGGGTTTTCTGACAATGCCACCCCCTACTGAGGACTGCTGTAACCGGCAGGACTTTTTTTAGTTTTTAATATTCCTGTGCTGTGAAGGGACTCCTGAAGATAACGACTCACACGGCTTTCTTTTTTTTTTTCTTTTTTTTTTCTAATTTTATTTGCCTTTTATAGCCTCCCATATGTTTTATGAAACTTGGTGCTCTTCTCCAACTGCAAAGCCCCTCTCCCTTACGGAAACGCTCCGCCCCAGCAGAGACAGGACCAAGGACTGAATGGAAACTGAACTCCTTCCCTGGGGATTACGTCTACAACAGCTATGGAAGCTGGACCTTTTCCCACGCTGTCCCAAATGCCAAGGATTTCAGGATCCATCCCCCCAGGCTTCGCTCCTAATACCACTAAGGGAAATAATTTGCATTAAAATGCCGACTAGGCGTCATGAAAATACTTGATTTCAGGTGAGGACCATTCCCAACACGTCTGCTGCTTAAGCACATGCAATTCAGGTTTATGCGGAAAGCAAAATGCCCCGTTCCCCTCCCTCACCCGATGCACGTGGCAGCAGAGGAGGTAGATAACGCAGCCAAAGGGCACGTAAGGAAAGCCACAGCTGGAAGAAAAACTGCTTATTTTATTTCCGTCCTATGCTCCGCTCAAACAAGCCAGATCCAGAGCTATTGTTTATCCTGAGCCTCCCCAGAGGCAGACTTTAGCACGTCTCTTACACAACCCGGCTAATTTTGCATTTCTGACCTACATACAATATTCTACGGTGGTGGGAGGGGAAGCGAGAGCATCCTGAAGGCTACGTCTCAAACAGCATCCTCAATAACGGGACATCAGGACACGAAAGGCCTTTATCTGATTATTCAGCGTGAAAATTCTCCAATTAATCAGCCTGCTGACCACATTTGCAATAGGCTGCCAAGTGCTGGATAAAACCTTTTAATTTGTACCCAGCACCAAAATGAACAAGCAAGGCAAAGGGCCCAGGTGCAGTTTAAGATGAACTTGCTTTGCAGACAATGACAATGGAAAAATAATAAATAAAACAATCGCTGTAATAAAGCAGAAGTGTGAATAATTTCGCTGTCATTCTGCATTACAGCAGCCTGGGAAGCCAGGCACGTGAATCGAAACCCGGCGCCTATTGGTTGTAGATGACATCATGGTATGTCAAGACACAAGCTCCTGGCTTCTTTTATGCTCGGAATAAAATCAGGCTCGCATTGGGCATACTTTAGCTCCCTCTGCTGCTGCAAAACCTTCGAAAAAGCATTCCCCAACGCCAGGCCAGATGGCCTATTTCCATAGCTTAAGAGCCTCTGTGCTCCTAAGCATGGAAACTCATCCCCTGCAGCCCAGATTTCAACCCAGGCGCTCTCCAAATCCTTTGCTTCACTGCAATAAGCCTACAAAAAACACACGGGATGGGAAACAAGTTCTGAGGATGCAGAGGAGCAAGTCACCTTCCTGCTGGAGAAGTGAGCGTGCTTGCCGAGCTTGTTATTGAGAGCCTCGAGGAACATCTCATCTGTCACCTTCCCAACGTTCATGCACGCGTCGTCCAGAATGGCAATGATGCCTTTGTGCTGCTGCTCCACCAGGTCAACGATGATCTGGTTGTTGAAGTAATCGATCTGTAAAACACAGCAGAACAGGAATATATTATATATATATGACTTCGGTGAGAGAAAGAAGTAGGTGTACAACCCTACCAGTGTTAGCCCCTGCTTGGTGAATGGTTTTATTATTTGCCTGCCAAGAGCATTAGGCCCAGCAATCACAGTGAAGCGCTCAGCTTGCAATATGCAGGTCACTAGCTAAAAGATAAGCAGGCAACTATCACAAACACACTCTTCTACCGCTAAAGAGCAGAAAAGAGGATCTTTTACATACCTCCCATTAATTTCAAGACTTCTCCTAAAACTCAGCTGCTACAGAATGCACTTTAAAATAGCTTAACATTCAACTGCACACAGTTACATCAGTGAAAACTGGGGGAAGATAAGAAAAGCATGAAATCCAGTACAGGACAATTAGTTTACTAAACACACTAGTAACTTTTTTCTGTTTTTTTCACATGGTGACACAAAAACTGAGATCAACTGCACTCCAGCTCTTTCCCACCCGTTCCTATAGTGGGTTCCTCCACCATCAGGTTTTGAAAGGGGCTGGGTAAATTATCCCAGAGGAAAAATGGGAAACTCACTAATTTATTGTAAATGGAGGATCAAAACTCTTAATGTTGATCTAACATGAGTCAACGTCTTTCCTTTAAAATCTGTCTTATCCTTGGCCTTATTAACTTGAATATCAGACCCCTATTTTTTTTCCATTTGAATAGCTACAACTAGACAAAACAGATAAGCATTTAGATTAGAAACCTGGTCACAGACACCACAAGATGTGGCAACTCAGACCTGGAATCCTCTCTTTTCCAAAACCATGGCAAATACAGAAAGGTTACTGTATAGTCAGTTAGCTTCTTCCACAGCCTGACTTGCAGGCAGCAATGCTGATAGTACAGCTGGCATCGACACAGATGTCCTGTTGACTTGGACAGGAGCTTACACGGGGAGCAACTTCAAATCTGGGACTTGTGCTGGTGACCTCAAACCAACCTCTCCCTCCCCTGCCAACTCACTCACATGCTTCCAGGGAATTCCCTCGCGCTGGTACTCCTCCTGCTCTTGCTTTAGAACCAGCTGAATGAAGAGCTGCTGTAGCTTTTCATTGCAGTAATTAATGCAGAACTGCTCAAAACTGTAATAAAAATTAAAAAGAAAAGGCAATGAGTTTTCTCACATGGGAAAGGAGAAGCCACAGCGCCGTGCTTTAGCAACAAGGCTCACCTGTTATTGTCAAATATTTCAAAGCCGTAGATATCCAGGACCCCAATGACAGTGTTTTTGCCGTGCACTGTGGTGTCATAGTTCTTCACTTCGATCACGTCGTTGATGTGTGTCACAATCCAACAAAAGAGGCGCTCATAGATTGCCTGCCAAGCAAACAAAGAGTGAGGATTTTCACCCACATCTCTCCACTCCTTCTGGCACCCATG
>VZSV01000320.1:359385-392844 GCA_013398735.1 Nothocercus julius
AATTCTATTAAAAACTACTGGCACAAAGAGAATATCCCATAAAAACATTTCTTTTGCTTTCAAAACACATAAACACAAAATATAAATCCTAAAGAGGTCACTGGGTATGATGCTTCCCCCATCTGAGTGCAGTCTGCTTTTAAGCTGGCTAATATCTTCCACACCTGGAAATTATTTCACTGTATAGACGAGCAAGTGAGAGTTCAAACAGGCAGAGAAACCTGACAGTTGAACCCAACGGCAGTAAAGTAATACTGTTCACCTTTAAAAAAGAAAATGATCATTGCTATAAGTATCTTCAAAGCCTGTAGGTTCAAAATGCACTCCGAAGGCATGGAAACACATCAGCTTATTAAAAAAGTCAAGTTAAAAACCAAGGAGCCTTCATTCTTTCATCCATTCTTTCCTCATCGTTCAATTTCTTAGCTATAGAACACAGCACATATGCAGAAATAAGTTAGCGTGAAGCAGGGAATCCCATGTCTCAGCAAACACTACAGTCATTAAGCCACCCAGGAATCCTATAGGTAGCTGAGTATGGAAAAACGTGCAATTATGAAGGCGCTTCAAAATTCTGTGCCTTCTTCAGGCATCAGCACTCTTTGAGTGAGTTATATATGGAGCATCAAACACCCAAAAGCTAAAGAAATGTATTTGAGCCCCTGAATAATCTGAATAATCCCATACAAAATCAGATGCAAAGAAAGAAAATTTGAACTCACTTTTGCAAAGGCATCCCTGCCATAGGTGGCTTCTTGCTCGGTGTGCTGCTTGTCAATGACATCCCGACCCGTAGCCACGGTGCGGAACAACAGAGCCTTCTCCACCAGGTCAGATTTGGTTGACAGCAAGTCCGCAATGACCGACACGACCTTGCCATTTTCTATCAGGGGCGTATCGCCATCCACAGAAAACTTCAAGTTCCCCTGCAACAAACAGCAAGAAACTCGATTGGGATTTCTTGGCCTATTATTAACACCAGTCAGGAGGCCTTGAGTTCATCCATACCTCCTTCTGCAATTCCAGCCCTTGCTCCATGCTGCAGAAGTGCCACCCCACGGAGGGGAAAGAAATGGAGAAAACAGGATTTTCTTTGGCCTGCTTGCCCCTTTGCACCTGTCATGGTTTTCCCCTCAAGGAGACATGAGAAGGGAGCTACAGTGACAGTGCACAGGGGAGGAGGCTCTGCGGGTCCGCTCAGCACACGGAGACCGCGAGGGCTCTCAAGTCTCCACCACGGAGACCACTACCACACAATTTCACCACTCCTGAAGCACAGTCTGCTCCAGCTGGGGGGCAGAGAACCTACCAAGTGAAGAATGGCGGCCACGATTTTGTAGACGGTCTGAATCTCCTCTTGCTTGAAGCCTATCACTTTCATGGCATCAGCTACTGCTTTGAACTCGGCACCGTCGTTGTTGGAACACTGCGGAGAAAGAGATGAGTTTAGGGCACAAGGCTCTTCATGAAACATCTGCCACTGGTAATGGGTCAACGTGGCCAAAATACCCCTGCTTGCATTTATCACCAGTGACAATGGATCTCCCACTGCAGAGGATTGCTTTCCATACATAGGAGCAAGTGGGCTATGGACAGGTAAACATATGCTTGTCTTCTAGGTCCAGAACCCCCATTAAAAATAGCAGAGAGGTGTTAGCTTTCCACGCTCACCCCAGCCTCAGCTTCTGCTATTTCAGGAGCAGTTTTAAGTATATAAAGATGCATTTACAATTAAGACAAGGTACCTGCAGCTTCCTGACGACACTCTCACCTTTAGCTGGGCTCCTGCACGGATATAGTTGTATGCAGACGCATCCTTCTGAAGATGTAGAGAGCGCAGCACCTGGTCAGAACCGCCCTGCAGCAGCTGGACAAAGAGTATTTTAAGAAAAAGAGAGCCCCCAAAATAAAAGCTTTACTTTTTTCATAGTAAATCAATCTCTCGCGTTAAATAAATTCTGCACCTGCTTGGCAAGGAAAATCAGAGAGATGAAATTACTGCCACAGCAGCATCAGCCACACTCCCCGGAGTCGCCAGCATGATGTTCACATACCCATGGGCTGCAGCATCGTAAGGCTCTGCAAACCTCTTCCTAGACCCAACGTGTTTACATTTATGACATGCCACAGATGCTTTTTGGCAAACACACTGACCTCCTCTGCTCCATGCAGAGACTTCCCAATGGGGAAATGACATGTTTATTAAGAAGGTGCTAATGTGCTACTATGGTGTACGAAAGTGACAAAACAAATAAATAAACCTAGTTTTCACACCACGAAAGGAAGAATAAAGGCTACACTGAGAGGCCAAACATTTCCCCTAAAGGACACCCAAGGGAAGCATCATACAGCATGGAAGATATTTAAAAGAACCCAAAGAAGAAAGAAAGTGAACTTGGTGTCATAAAATTACTTCCATGTGGACAAGAGAGGCCTCGAAACAAAAACACAGGCCTTAGACTTGTTACAAATAAAGCAGTGAGTCAAAGTCCGAGATCCCACCACACTTGTTTAGTTAACCTCCTTTTAAGTTTACAAATGTGCTAACGTGGGACTGGAAGATGGAAAACAAAATCTTCCCGTGCTCCTCCCCCAAAACAGGCCTCTCTGAATAGGTGACGAACCAAAAGGTCATTCAAGATGCAACAACACAGGGAATCCTTTGCGAGATACACGAGAGGCGGAAAGCTTGATGTGTTTCACTTGTCTGCAGGAAAACTCGGAAGCAGGACGTTATTTTCCAGGCGCGAATACCAACCTGGTAGAAAGAATGAAAGCTTCGTTCCCCTGGCTGCTGCACGATCACACGAGACTGAGGGGGAAAAACACAAGATGAGTTTTTCTGGATGCAGACGGTTTCTCCCCCAACCATCTCCCTTTGGAAGCCAATCACTATTACTAGAACACCTCCAAATTAATGTTATCTTTTAATAAGTCTATTACAAATATTATTCACTAGGCTTGAGCATGGAGTTTGAAGTTTCTATGCCAAAAGACCTGCTTGCGTAACAGCTGCTACCTGCTATTTTTAAGCAGAAATCCCATGTGGCAACTACTGAATTGGTTTTACGGAGAGTCAAGTAAAAACATCATTTTAGGTTAAGGGTTCCTGAATAGCTGGCAAGGAGAAACGGGACCAGGAGACTGCAAACATGGTTAGAGACCCCATGGTTAGGGACTCATGAGGCCTAGTCCTAAAACACCAGGGCAGGAGGACCAACAGCACCCAACTACTGTAAAATGTAACTATTTTTTTAATGTAAGAACAATATTTTAAAGAGCAGTGGATAGCTCCATCTGCAGAATATCCTTCTGAACCCATGCAAGATAGCACGAGAAAAACTGTTAACTTCAGCAGATGGTCAGCAAGTAGCTTATCCTTTATTTTATATTGTAAGTTTTAACCATGGAAAGTGACTGCATGTGTGTTCCCACCCCAGTGCAAAGTCTCCGTGTTAGCATCAAATTCCTCAACTTCTTTGAAAGCGGATACAAATTTAACTGGCTTGAGACTATTAAATAAAGGGTCGTGATTTAAGTGCAGCTGCAGCCCCAGTCCTTTTTCTTTTGCATGGAAGTATCACATGTTAAATGTTTTTCTTTTATAAAACAAAGTGTTTACTCTGAAAATAGACTTCAGGGAAATAATGGGAGAAGAAAATTAGCAGATGTTGTCAAACACGCAAATTAAAGCCAGCTGTCCCTCAAGTCATGAGAACTGTTAATAGATCAAGCCCAGCTTCTCTGCAGGGTTTTGCATATTCCAATGTTTTCGGCCACTGCTTAGTGACATGAAAAGAATTACGCTCAGGCCGGCTTGGAATAGGCAAAGACAAAGTTTCTAAGTGATGACACAAGGCCGTGGCATTATTTCAAAGTAACGCTTCTAGAGCCTTCAGTTGCTACTTACAGACCTAGAAGTCTTCTACATTAATTCACCAGGAGATCTCAACGCAGGAACTTATAAAGAAGGATTTTTGCTAATGTTCAACTAATCTCAGCTTTGATTCTGGATACAAAGGACACAGACCTAAATGAACATAAGCTTTGGAGGAACAAGGTCCTTTCCACGGCGCGCTCAGGAAGCTGTGCCTGTGCCTTAGCAGCATTTCAGCTCTTTCACTAATTCTTGCCAAAAATTAAGCTCTGGATTTAAAGTGATTCTGACACACTAAGTCTGAAAGGAAAACATCCTCACGGCAAAGCACTATCTCTTTACAAATGTAACTACACAAAACCCTGAACCTGGCTTACCTTTTCTAGCAAGTAATTATTGATGTGCCCACCTATGGGGTCTCCTTTAAAGTCAAAGTTGATATCCATGTATTTCCCAAACCTGCTGGAGTTGTCGTTACGGTTTGTTTTGGCATTGCCAAAGGCCTCTAACACACAGTTGGATTTCAGCAGTATGTTCTTCACCCTTTAGTTCAGACAGAAGAGGAAAGGATGAATCTAGAGATTTCCAATGGAACTTTTTTGTTCTTTGCTGCGTGTCACATGCACAATCCCACGGGAGACCAGCTGTGAGCTTTTGGGAATGCTCCTTAGAGCTTAACAAGTGTGAACTGAACACCAGATCTCTCTGCTGAAAATGCCGTGAATCAAAAATTCACTCCCTCAAAATGCACCCAAGTTTTGAAACTCATTGCCTCAATTCTTTGGAGAATACTGTGCAAGATGTTTTCAGGCTGGCTATGACATTGGTTTCAGCAGAAAGCCACATCTTGTATTTCCAAAACTTTTATGCTAGGACAGGAACATTTTGTAATTCAGGAATATGCAAGCCTGAACGGACACGGGGAACACTGCTTGCACCCAACTGACTGCTCCAGCGTGCACAGGCCTCGCACAACCTGCCCCAGGAAACATGTTTTCTGGCCATTGCTTTTATTTTGAAAGCTCCAAGGCTTGAGTTTCTCCTAACTCTTCTACATGATCTTAGCAATCCATATTTAGCAATTGGCATTTCAAAATTTCTAGAGTAAAAGTAGAATCTGACAAAAATAAAAGTGCTGTAAAAATAGCGTGGAGCTGCTGCAGGGGACGGTCCTGTAAAGTGGTACAACACGGGCTAAAGAAAGAGATCCAGGAACAAAACAGTGTCCCTTCTTGTGCTGCCAAGCCCTTACCTTTCCACCTCGGCTCTCTGACCAGGGTTGGTAATGGCTGCTATGTACTGCATAATATATTTACTGGCCTCAGTTTTCCCAGCCCCACTTTCACCTAAAGGCAAAAAAAAAAAAAACACCACAAAATCAGGTCAAAATAAAATCAAGGCAAATCACTGAACAGTATTCTTATTGTACCGTGATAACGTTTGGGGGGGTGGTGGTTGTTTTCTAAAGCAATCTTACTTGGGTGTGCTCTGAACATGTTTTAAATCAAGCCCAAACCCTGCCCAGTTGTTACTACTATGTTAACTTGAAAGCAGCAACGGTGCAGGATTTCACAGGTCTGCGAGAAGCCCAGCAAGCAGAGGATCAAAAGAAATATTGTTGGAGGATAAAGCCTGGCATGCAGAGGCCTGGCTGGCAGCGGGGCTGGGAGCTGCAACACAAGAGGCTTCTGTTCGGTGCAGCTTCTCGCGGCTCTGGCTTTTCAGGCTGCTGAGGCATGGGGACATCAAGGAAACCAAGTGCCAGGATCCAGAGCACGACCGTTCATGGTACCAGCACCGCTCCCGCTGTGAGGAGCCGCACAGGCGACCGCCCGGCCGCCAAAACAGAGAACAAAGCACTGAGCGGCCGCCCGGGGCGCGGCGCGAGCAGTTCTCATCTCAGGCAGGGCAGGGAGAGGTACCCTCTGTGTGCACGAGTTAAATAATTGCTGCTACCTCTCAAATTAGATAAGCAATAATTGCAAAGGTCTCCACATGCAGATTAAAATGCAAATAAGCTTAAGATGAACAATATTTTCTCCTTTATAAAACACTGTTAGCCAAGTCCTCCTGTCTGTAATTTCCCAAAGACGAAGGGTATGCCACGACGGAAACGCTTTCAGCTTACCTGATATTACAATACAGGTGTCTTTCGATCGCCTCTTCATGGCCTTATAAGCAGCATCGGCGATTGCAAAGAGGTGAGGAGGCCTCTCGTACAGCTCCCTTCCCTTGTACTGCTCGATCATGTCGCGCCCGTAGATGTTCAAGTTCTTGTAAGGGTTCATGGAGACCACGACTTCCCCAATAAACGTGTATATCCGTCCTTTTTCGAACCTGTGCAGGACGAGGCAAAAAAAGAGAAAACAAAGTGGTCAAAACTGCAGTGAAGAACACGTTTTCCAAGCAAGCTGCCCATTAATGATAAGCAAAGATCCAGGATGAGTTTATGTTATTCTGTTCATAAAGTGGATTAAAGGCAAGTTTTTTTCTCACATTCTAGAGCTCGCCAGGATCCAGGGCAGATAAACCCAAGTTCTGAAGCCACTGACTTCGAGGTCTAACAACATTTGCAAGGAAGCAAAAACAAGACACAAGCCAAGAAAGAAATTAGAGCCCTTCAGCACTAGGAATTAGCTTCCTCTCACCTTTTTCACTAGGAGGCACTTCGAAATTACCACTGCTGCTAAGCCAAGAGGGAAAGCTGCTGAAGAACGTGTGCATGTTGGCACTAAACCCCACCAGGCCACCAGTTTTCACTCTGATAGGACAGACAAGAATTCAAAGCTGGCAGGCTGATTTTTTGAAAGATGTTTCCAAAAAGCTACATATGATAAAGGGTTATCCAGCTGAAGAGCTGAGAGTTTCAGAATAAGAACTGAGGATGTCCCTGGGCATTTGCTTCTTGGAAGGATGACAAGGGACTTGGGGACCAACGTTCAAACGAGGACATTCTGTTAGTAAACACCTGGATGCACCCTGTATTTAAAACTTATAACGTTAGATGGCACCACAACCCCTCTATATCCTACAGAGCGGGTCTGCGTGGTCCTCGCTGGGCCACAGCACAAATGGGAGCATCATTTTCTGGAAGTCGCCACCACCCCCGAGCGACAGGCACAGTATTTTCAGCTGCTCACAGGGCAAATTGGTGTGACCTCTTGGCAGGGTCGGTTTGTAGCAGGTGTGAGAAAAACTTGGAAAACAGAACCCAGAACCGAACGCACAAACTGCTGCGGCCTCTTTGCCCTGCTGTAATTCCAGCTGCCTCCGTTTGTGCTGAAGAAGCGCAAAAGGTCTCTTTGCTCCAGCAAGAAGTTCTAACAAAAGGTGTCCTGGCAAGAGCTTCCCCAAATATTAAGGAGCTTAAAACACAGAGATAGATTTTTAGAGCTCTAAGCTGTCCAAAAGCTACAAAATGATGTCTTAGGAAAGGTCGGAGCGTTATAATAAGCAGGACCTACTAAAGCTCAGCCACTCTTAACAACCAGGTCAAGAGAAGTGATGGGTAACACGTAGGGAAGGCGATGGAGACTGAACCGCTAAGGAAGGAGAACACAAAAGGTGGGTGTGGAAAGCAGAATCGCAGCCCCGTTCTCCGAAGGCTTCGCTGGGAAGGAGGCGGCGCTGGGGAGGGGCGGGATGCCGGCGCGCTCCGTCCTCTCCGCTTTAATTCCTTGGATCGCCAAGCGGGCTGCAATGGCGCTGCCGCCAAGGACACCCAACACTCGCCAAATGGGCGGCGCGGGGAGATCTTATAGCAGACGGCTCCTCTTAGGTGCTTATTCTGCAAGGCCGGCGGAAGCTCTGTAGACACAGGGGAAAAGAGTTTGGGGCTTTTTTTGTTTTTGTTTTTGTTTTTTTTTTTTTTTGGTAATTTTTGGTTTACGCGATGCAAATCTGCAGGAATGACAGAAAAGCTGCAAGGGCGACGGGCGTTTCTTGGAGCTGCCGGGGAGAAGAGCGTTGCCGCGCGCCGTGCCGGGGCGCCCGGCGGGCCCCGCCGCTCTCACCTCTCCCTTCGGCCATGAATTATGCAAGGCGGCGGGAGCGCCGCGCAGTTTAGGTTTCCTCGGCGGGCAGTTCGCTGGCCCTGTAAGCGGAGCCACCAGATTTGCTGCCTCGGCGGCGGCTGCAAACGCACCCAAAGTAAATCTGCAGGAGCTCTGCCCAGCAAAGCCCAAAATCGCGGTGCATCCAGACGTGCAGCAAGGTGACGCATCTCCCGCTTGCTTCCCAGGTCGCCTAAGCCGGGAACTAAGTCCAGTATCAAAACTGCAAGTGGAAGCTGTGCAACACGGGTGAGGAGCATCCGCTCTTTCACGAGGAGTCTTTATTACCTTGCTAAAACACTGAGCGATACTCAGAAAATAGAAACCAGCAGGTCACAGAAGGGCTTGCACAGAAGAGGGCCAGGGAGAGAAAAGGAGTTTACTTTGTTGTGCATTTTTTATTCTTTAGGGAAGGGACATTAAAAAAAAGACACGTTTAAGTCCATAAGTGAACCCTTAAGCTCCCTAAGCGAAGCAATTTGAAGGTCCTTATCAGCCTGAGGTATCAAAACAAGAGGATTCTTTTTTTTTTTTTTTAATAAAACTACTGTGCATTACAGCTCGAATACCCACCCCTCCAGAAATGGTTGAACGTCCTGTGTTCATGTATCTAATTTTGGACAACTCGCTGCGGACTCGCCACCAGAGAGCACTCACATTTAGGAGTCCTCCCACCTGACAAACAGTCCGAGCAAAAATAAAACTGTTCTTACCGAGGAAATGATGCAACTTCAAATGAACTCAGTACAAATAAAGAAAAGAGTTGGCCGGCGAGCGTCGGACGCCAACCTCCAAAACATCTGCAGACGCCAGCGCGCCCGGCCCAAGTCATCGCTCCTCCAAATGCTGCAGCCTAAATTATCGAGCAATTTTTAGAGTTAATTTTAATCACATCCATAGTAACTCCCTGGCACTGAAGGATAAATGGAAACTTGCTGGGATCGCAGACCACAAGCATCGTTCTCAGCCTGCAACTCGACGCGCCTTCCGAGCCAACCTGCGCCAGCTGCCGAGGACCAGTCCGCAGCGAGGTCCCTTCCCGAGGTGCGAAGCTGCTCCTCAACGCGTTCGGTCCCGGCTTTCCCTCCATCTGCCTGTTCTGGAAAAAATCAGGTCAAGCCACTGGTCGTGGCATGAAGTGACCTTAGGGATACCGAAAGCATCGGTAGCTATTGAGGGTCATTCTGCTCAGGGAGAAGAGCTGCTCTCACCTGGATGTCCTTTCCTGCTGCTGAAGATTTACATAATATTCTGCTTTACATATATACAGATGCACTAAAGCTTCTCCCACTGTAGCAGAGCAGGTGCTCAGCAAACCTATCTGCTCTCACCTCTTCTTCCACCCTCAGCCAGTGCTCCAGAAACGCTGCAGTTATCTTCATGAAGGCAGAGCAGGTTTGTCAGCTATAAAAGATATCATTTCAAGTGCCTTAACCTACAGGAAACTAAAAAAAAGAGAGAATAATTCGGAAAAGATAGGGGAGTATTACAGATACATCCGCTTGCACAAGACTGTCCAGAGCAAACGTAGCACCGTAGTAACTGAGCAAACATAGTAAAAAAAATAAACTGTCAGTACGGCCACACTGTCAGACTCCACTTATCATCTCTTTCAAATGCAAACCCAAATGCAGAGCAAACCCCAACATTTAGTGGAAGAAAGCTTTGCTCATGCACGCGTGGGAGGGAGATCCGTCTCGTAGCTACGCACCACGCTGGCAGGCGGAAGAACAGGGGCAGTTCCTTTTCCCGCTACAAATCCTGGGTGATTTGGGTTTCCTGACCCCCAAAGGGGCACCCCATACCCAACTATTCCTTCCCTGGCAGCACAAAAGTATTTACGCGGTTTAAAACTGCACAGCGAGCCGTGCTGGCACAAAGGAGCAACTATTCTCCTGCACAGGGAAATAAGATGATTTTGCTTAACCACACTTCAGCCGGTGTTTCTCTAAAGAACACATCAGACTGTTGTGCCTTTTATACCCGATACCAGGTCTCTATTGAACATTCAGTGTTACTTAAAGAGCCTATTTTAGGCAAATCTCAAAATAAATTCAGATGTCGAGGAGGAAAGACTGACTTTCGAGCCTTTCAGTAACTTGTTCGCAGGCTGTATTACAGCAAATCAGCCTCATCAGAAGAGAATTCAGATAAACAGGATTCGGGCTGGCAGACGCGGAACTAAAATATTCTTGCTGCAGTTAGAAAAACAAACCCAAGAAAAACTGCCCAGTCAATATTACCTCCTTGTTCTAGGAAAACAACCCAAGTCTGTCCCGACTCTGGATGTGCATGCCTACAGCGCTTCAATCCAGCCTAGTACCAAAGTGAAGAAATTGCTGTTTAACTTCATTTAATGTGCAGGTGAAACGGTTTTTTGCTTGCATTCGTCCCACGTGGTCTCAGTGTTCAAATGCTGCCAGCTTAACAAAATAGGAAATGCCATTCGCCGCGCGTTCGGCACCACTCCTTTCCTGCACAGGAGGGAACAGAGGGCAGGGTGAGGAATACTTCATTCATCTGCGATTTTCAGTCCGAAAGAAGGTTAAAGGCTCCTTTGTCTTGATGCAGATTTTTTCCCCCCCTCACCAAAGAAAACATTAAAATAGGAGCGATTGGTGCCACATCTTCTACCCAGCTGCCCTGGCACAGCAGACCTGTAGATCATCCCTGCAAGCCCAGCAGGTAAAGTCAGGGCAAAGGAAAATGGAAGAACTAATGAATTAATGCTGAAATCACGAGATGCAGCCAGCTAGCTAGAAAACAGCATGATGTTAAAATCCCTTTCCTTAAATGTGAAGCTAAAGCACTAACCTTGCACTGAAAAAACGCCAAACCACTAAACACAGGAGTCGCTGAACGCTCTCATTTCTATTTGCGTCAAAGGACGGAATGAGCTGTCGCTCTCCCCTGCAGTTCGGGCACTATTACATGTTCTTCTTCCATATCTAGAAGTGTTGCAGAAGACACGAGTAGACTTAAAGTAGCTAACATGGAAAATGGGGACTCTTTGGAAAGGATGCAATAATCCTGCTTTGAGCAGGACACTGGGACATCTCCCGAGGTCTCCTCCAACCCAAATCTCATCCTAGCTCTAACCTGACAAGAGAGAAACTAGGCTTGGGTTAGCAACAAATGCCATCTATCCCAAATCTCTGACTTTTTAATTTGTCAAACAAAAACACAATCTTTAAAGAGATAACAACAACAACAAAAAAGGACAAATCTCAAAAGCCGAAAGCCAGGAAGGGTCTTTTATCTGCATCTGTCACATGGAACATCAACGGGAGCAAACGTGCAGAAGCAGGTGGAGCTCGGGGCGCAGGAGGGCTAAACCGACGGCCAGAGACCTGCAACTACGGTGGAAGATGAAAGGTAGAAACAACCACTAGAAACACATGAGTAGATCTTTGCAAGCAGCTAGAACAAGTACTCAAACTTCAAAAGACTACACAAACCCACAGGACAAAATGCAAGGGATTTAATCTGGCCAATTTAGGCTTGAGATTAAGCGAGCTCCCTGTCAAAGGAGCAGAGTCCTGATAGGGCCTTTCAACAGAGGCAGCAACGACTTCTGAGCCTTGCTGGATATTGCAGAATTTAGCTGATTTGTTCAGAAGATCTGGATTTGTTTACTGTAACATTCCAACCTATAATTCCCAAAGCCTTAAGTGTCGGGAATTCAGCTTTATTCACAGCATTTCACACCGCTACGCTGCTGCTACACTTCCTTCAAACACAGCAGCAGACAAAACTGCAGCAAAAAAGATGAAAACCAGAGCAAGGACCGATGGCTGGACAGACTTAGATCATGCAGAGGACACAGGCGATTCCTACTCTCCGCGTTGCCGCTGTGGGAATTCTGCAACGGCAGAGCTGGCTGAGGAGGGGTGGGCAAGGACCAGTTTTCCGTCCTGAATAACAGCCATCCTCCCAAGCAACGCTGCAGGAGCTGCAACCCAAAGGGAGCAGCAAGAAACACTCAGAAGAAACAAAGACCGTGACGGATATTCCTCTTAGCTCCTCCTAACTTCTCCAGTAATCTAAAGGAATAAAAACATTTACTGCTCATGACCCTGACACAGCAGTGTATCCGTACAAAGAAATAGAACCTGGAGATTTACCAGCTACTGGATTGACTGTGACTTTCCAACCCAATAATACTTTCTAAGCCATCTCCTTCTTCGGTGTTTAATACACTATGTCACCTTCCCAATTTTCTGCATACACTGCTCAACAGAACCCGATATTTATGTCTAAACACAACTCTCTCTACTGCACAACCCTAAAGGGCCCAGGTACAAGCACAATATTTCACCAATTCTCTGTGTAGATGCTTGGAGACTCCTTTTTCCAGTCAGCTGGCCATGAGTTACTGATGCTCAGATGCTTCTTTGTTCAGTGATAAAGAAATATTCTGCCTGGGTTAAGCTCATGCTGATCTGCGGACGCTGCCGGAGCCTCCTGAATGCAGCTTTGTTTGGATACAGGGCTCAAAACACCCAAGAATCATCTTGCAGGGGCAAGATACAGTGCGCAGGCTGCGAGCACTCCAAAAGGCAGGCTTAGTCCTTTGGTGACTTTACAAAATCAAATTAGAAGCATCCCTGCTACCCACACAGGCCACGTAAACAACAGTGCAAAAATATGACAGATCTCTGCCTATTTAAGGCTTCTCTCAGAGCTATTGGCACTATGTGAGCTCACCTAGCCAAAACCTCTGCGCACACAGTCCTCAAGCAGAGACTGTTTGTTTTTTCGGCCCCGAGAGCAGGCAGACTTCTTCAAGCGTTTATGTGTTTTGCAGCATGATGTGACTTAACGCAGGTCTTGTGGTTTGGCTCCCCAACTGTCCCGGCAGCAGAGCAGATTCCCAGCTCCGGGCTGCAGCAAGCGCTGCGGCCGGTGAAGATATTCCACCTCCGGCTGCCTGTCCGGCTCCTCTGCCAAACGTTTCCTCCTGCCACGTCTGCTGGAAGGACGAGAACGGTCAGCGCGAGCTCAGCCACCCCGAGGTCGCATCAGCCCCTATCAACAACACGGTGATTTTGCAGGGAAAACAAACAAGCAAGCTGGGAATTGCAGCAAGCAAAGCTCGTACGGATCTCTCGGCTGGATGCAGCTGCTTTCCGAAGCAGCAGCACCCTAGGCCGCCTTCACTGCTGCTTGTTCAGCGATGAGCAAGTGGGACTTCGTTTTAAAAAGGAAAGAACGAGGGAAGGAGAAGGATCTGAGCCGTCTGAGCAAATCTAAAGATTGCCAAGGGATGCTGTTTCCTTGGGTCTAGGCACCAACAGCTCCAGCCACCGCCTTGGCTAAAGAGCCGTAGGCAGCGCAGGGGAAAGCGGAGCTCTCCGACCCCAGAGCAAAGACCTTTCACCAGAGCACGTCTGCGGGCTATTCAGATCCAAAAGACTCTTCCATTTGGGCTTTCCCAAGAAAAAACAGTCCCACTTTTTGGGGGTGGTTTTTTTTGTTTTTTTTTTTTTTTGCTTATTTTCTGCCTCATGTTGAAAAACAGCAACCAGACCCAGCAGTGCAAAGTCACAATGTTCCTCTTACTGCTTCTCTCCCTCTCCATGTTAGGAAAACACACTGAGCAGCAGCTGTCCTGGAAGACAAATCCTCCAAGCCCATAGAAATGGAATTAAGCATGGGTATCGGCGCCGAGGAGGCCTCGGCCAAGGTTTGTTCTTGCAATTAAAGAGCACGCAACATTTTACAGCGAAACGAGAAGGAACCAACCCAGGGGATGCTTCAGCCAAGCCTGGGGATGCAGAAGCGCAAGGTAGGAGAGGCAGGAGAAATAAATGAATTTGCACAGCCCGGAGTACTTCACTTAGCATTCTTTGGAAGTAAGAAAAAAACAGGTAAAAATTAGCAGTTAAGTATTCGGCCGGCAGACCCAGAGCAGAGACCTCGAAACGGCACCCGCACTGCATTTTTCAGCAACAATTTTTCCAGCAATATGGGAAAGGACTCGACTAGTTTGGGTGCTAAAGCAGATTGATTTACATGCAGCAGAGACACTAGGGGGTTATTTAGTTCCTTTGTTCCACTACTTCAAATTTGACTCCGTTCTGCAGTAGGGGTAACTTACTCATACTTGGACACCTGCAGTAATATGGATTCTACCATGTTATTACTGATTATAAACAAAGAAGTGTTTGGACCTCTGCTCCCCCACGCACTTGGCCATCATCTTCCAGGAGGCAAGAACAAGTGAGGGAAAGGGAACAGCTGTCATTTTTTTTCCAAGGAATTATATAAAAT
The DNA here is from genome assembly GCA_013398735.1 of Nothocercus julius. Taxonomy (NCBI): domain Eukaryota; kingdom Metazoa; phylum Chordata; class Aves; order Tinamiformes; family Tinamidae; genus Nothocercus; species Nothocercus julius. The sequence continues at coordinate 373,588 of VZSV01000320.1, forward strand.
AAAATAAAATAAATAAAATAAAATAAAATAAAATAAAATAAAATAAAATAAAATAAAATAAAATAAAATAAAATAAAATAAAATAAAAATAAAAATGGAGCACTTGGAGATCTCAAAATATTTGGGTTATTTGGAAAGGATTAAGAATCTACGTTGTCTACTAGGTGTCCATAAAGCCAGAAAACTCTCAACCCTGGCGCATCTACACCATACACAACCCTCATTCATGTATTTAAAGTATTTTATGCATATTGTGATGTACCATTTATTACCACACCACTGTGTGCAGACATACCCATCTATACACACATTTGCACGCAGTATTGGCGTGCGTGAAGAAAAATCCCTTCAGACACACCAGAAAACTACACGTTGGAGTTTATATTTCACCTGCTGTGTCCTAGCAAACACGGCACACGCTATGCTGGTCCGCCCAAGCGACAAAGCGACCGCGTACACCACCGCATAGGAGATGCTCCTATAGCTTTCGCGCACGGCGCAGTCGTCTGATGAACTTGCAGATAAAGGGGGGCTCAAGGGCTTCATTGCAGCCCTTTCATGCAGAGCCAATGAAGTTGCTGCAAACCCCGGTTTTGTCAAAAGCTGAGCAGAGAGTATTTCCGAAATGGCTCTTTTTCCTCCTAAATAGATTTGAGAGGGACTTACAGGAAGAGAGATGAAGCTCAGTTATTTCCTGTTCGCATCTTTCCCCTTTGAGAGAGGGAACAAGGGAGTCTGGCACTTCGGCTCTACCCTCATCCTGAGCACCCGCTCCCTGTCCTTTGAGTCAGGGGACAGAGCGGCCTAACCACGTACGGAAATATTCCGCGTATAGAAACTGTGCGGGTTTGATAAGCTCTTGCTACAGCGCATAGGTCACTAAACACAGATAAGTAAATGCCAAGAAGTAAGGGCAGCCATTAACATCTTATCTCCAGCTCTCTAAATCCCGTGCTGCAGTGGATAAAAAAAAAAGCAGATTATTATTTCAACCGCTTTAGAGCCACGGTCAGCCAGCCTGGGCTGCGGAAGCTCCTCGCCGGCACGGCGGAGCGGGTCCGCATCTGAAGATGTTCCCGTTCGACAGCTCCGAGCGCGTTTGCCGCTAAGGAAAGAGCTGCCAGGGCTTTGAAGCGACCACGTCCGTCCTACTATCCCTAATATCCCCCATCCTCTCTCCCTAGGGTCCCTGTAATGGAAGGTCACTCGGGGAAAAGGCCAAAGGCTTTAGGAAACGGCCCCCCAAGCCTCTGAGAGAAGAGCCCCCCTTCCTGCATGCGAACACGTTGCCGTAGCTCAGCTGGTTCCTCGGGAGAGGACAACAGACGCCGGCCGGCCAGAGCAGCGCGCCGGGACGCAGGATTCCCGCGCGGCCGCCGCAAACAAGCAGGGGAAGCCCTGAAACAGCAGCAAAAGGCTAAAACCACGCGGCCGGCAACGACAGCTCCCCGTTCGCCCTCCACCGCCTGGGGCTGCGTTACCGGCATCACTCCTTACGGGCTTTTTCTTCCTCTCTCCCTCCCTTTTGTTTCGGGGATGGAGAGGAGAGAAGCCATGAACAGCAGAGAGATGATGCTACTGCATCACCTCAGGTAGTGAGTTTTGCTTTTATTTTTAGCTTAAGCAACTCAAACTTTATTTACTGTCCCTTCCCAAACCGCAGTGACCCAGATCTCTTCAACAGCAGCGTTACCCCCCAAACCTGATCGCTGATGCTAGGAAGCCTGTTTTTCCACCAAAGCCACTTTGGGCACATCCGTGTCCCCTCTGCGGTCTCTGCTCCGGCGAGACGTTTGCTCCACGCGAGCCGGTGCGGAACAGCTGGGGAGCACCAGGGCCTTGCAAGGGCCCTGAGCAGCAGCTGCAGCCGTCGCGCCGCGGCCTCTCCCAGCCCGATAACCAGCGCGCTGCCACGAGGCCCCGCGAGACGCCGGCAGCCGCACGGACCACGACAGGCCGGGCAAGCCAACGCCACCAGCTCACGCCTGCTGCCGTTCCAGGCTGCCTCCGTCAACGTCACCGTCAACCTACGGCCACATCACTCACCGCTGGGCAACTGTGGGTTAAACCTACAGTTAAACCAAATGGTACTGCTAAAACTGAGCATGCATTAACCTGGAAACAAGGGAGCTGCGTAGCGGGAAGAGCTTCCCATTGCTCTCCTTAGGCGGGAAGGAAGACTGTGCGGGCACCCAAGGTTTAGCACCTCACCGGGAGCACGCGCAGCGTTTCAGCTGCACTTCACTGCACACACGCGTAACACGTCACCTCCACAACCCAGGGAGACTTCCCGCAGTCTGGGATTCCTCCTCATCGTTTGTGCCGGCGTCTCTTGCCGCTGTCCTTGTTCGCTGCTCACCCCTTCCCGCTGAGGGCAGTTTTTACGCTGCTGCTTTACGGGGTCACCAAAATCGCCTGGTTCCCAAGCTCGCCCTGCAAACGTCCGCGGAGACTATACGAAGCGCTACAACACCGACCATCACCAGCCCTGCTGAACGGCAGCTACTTCAGTGCTACCTCGACTATCAAGAGTATCACCTCCCATTTGCTCAGAAATTATGCAGCTCCACAAACCCACTGCTGTTTGTCAGCTTTTGCAACCCCTAAAATGACCCACAGAAATCAAAAAGTCCTAGTGGCCAAATCCTCGCGTTCAAGCTGAGCTGAACAGGTTGAAGATCGCTTAGTAAATCAACGGCCACATGCGCAGTACATCCAAGCGCTGCAGATTGCAACACTTTACAACCCACTGCTTGCTCACAACTGCACCCTTATTGTCCTCTGATGGACCCTGGCACTGGTTCCCTGCCTCACTTGCCTCATATCCATCCTCAGGGAAAAAAAAGGTGGGGAGTGGGGAGGGAATAAGAAAAATCGCTAGGAAGGACTGTCTTCTATCTGCATCACCCCACCACAAACGCAAGGTGAAAACGAGAGAGCCCAGGCCAGCTCAGCCTCAGCCTCGCTTCGGAGGCCAGGCAGGCGCTGCGCGTTAGGGTCCCCACCGTTAAAAGCCCCCTGCAAGGTCACCGGTTCGGCAGCAGCACCGGAGGACGGCGATTAGCCCGGGGGCAGCCAGACCTCAGCTGCAAAGAGCAGAGCAAACCGCTGCTGGTGCCCGCGGAAGCCCCCGGGTTTGGCCAGGACACGCAGGGCAGCGGCGGGAGGAGCAATCGGGGAGCAAACTGAGCTGCAACCTAAAACGAAGGCAGTTTATCAGCTGTGGCCACGGAGGGAGCCGGGCAAGCAAGCGGGATGTCTGGCAATGCCGCTTGCTGCGGGATCACAGAGTTATTTCAGCTTTTGTCAAGTTGTTCGGGGAGGCACTTGAACAAAAGTTGCTTTGCTCTTTGAAAAACCTGCCATTACAGCAGGGCACGCGCTGCCCAGCGGCAACGACAGACATCGCCTCCCTCACGGCCATCATCATCGTTCAGAGCAGGACATTAAAGGCACAAGCATCCCGAGCGGATGTCAGAGAAACGAATGCAACTAAAAACAGCCACAAACAAGGTCCAGTGACCTGTGGACCCAAGAAACTCTCTGCATCTTTGCCCATAGCAAGTCTGAGTCAGGCTCCTACCTTTAGCAAGACCGGCCTAACTCCAAAAACCAGCCCCTTAACCAGCTCATCCAAAACTTGCACAGCTGGTCCCTCAACACCGCATACACTTGGCTCACGCTTTTCTCGCCTGATAAATCCGTAGTAAACACATGACAAATACATTTGGCCATGTAATGTCGATTTGACCTTTGCCAAGAAGACACTTAATAGTCACAGCCTTGTAGATAAAAGGCTCATAAAAGCCTTAACAAGAAACACGCTTTTAGTGAGCTGATCACTCCAGCGCTGACGACGTTCCAGTTCGGGCCTTCTGGAGGCTGAAGCTCTGTGTAGTTGTCACAAAAATATACCAAAATGAAAGCAAGGACCGAGCTTATTTTTACAAGAGAGGCATCTTAATGCCAGAACCTTCTCCACCATCATTCCTGCCACCCTCTCCGGGATCAGGGAAGGAGGGTGCAGGAGATGGAGCGGAGGTTGCCCAGTGAGAGGAGCTGCCCCCGAGATACCCACAGCTGCAGAGATGGCAGCAGCCACCCCTGTGCAGCAGTATGGACAAGGAAATGTGCGCCACGACCCGAAGGAAACCAAAGTTTATGTTTAACACAGTAGTAAAATAATATCTGAGCAATTTGTACAAGCCATAAAGTGAGTCAAGAGGAGGAAAAAGGAACTAAGTTTCCGAAACAGGATTAGACCCTAAAGCAAAACTCCAAAACGCATTCACGGCCCCAGTCAAAAGTCTCAGCTGTTCCTGATACAGTCTAGCTCGCATCACGCTCTGCTTTCCCGGAGTTCGAGCCCGTGAGGAGCTGCTTTCCAGGCCGCCCCTGCTGCTGCACTAAGGCACAGTTCCTCCAAGGCTCGAGATGTGTCCAGGCTCTTGAGAAATCCTCTGCCTCCAGCGGACTTCAGAGAACATGGAAAATTTTCAGTGCCAGAGTTCTAGCTCCCGAAGCAGCAAAACAGGCCAGGAACGGAGGGTTAATCCTCAAAAGCCACCTGTCCCTGTGCTCGGCATGCAGCTGCTCTGCCCCGGCGGCCCCCCTGCGCTGCTGTGGTCCCTCTGAAAGCTGCTCCGTTTATACCATTTTCTGGGTGCGGAATCCTTCCGAGCAGCATCGTGCAACTGGTTTCGGTCAGTGCTCTGGTTAAGAGGTAAGACAATAAGACAAGGATTTAAGCACTGCACTCAGCGCCTATAGCCTTTACCTTCAGCATGACATCTCTTGGGAGGTATTTCTTTTGCAAACAGTTGCAAACTGCAGCCTCAAAGCACCTCGGAAAATGCGTGAAAACCGAACGTGCAGAGGTATCAAGAGTTCAAGCTTATTTCTGTGCACATCCATAGGCCAGGCAAGCCCAGCTGCCCATGCATCCCCACTACACCAAATTCTGCGTTTTTTTGCAGACCTCCTGAACAGCCCTAAGTCCTCGTCACCTTTTGCAGGGCCTTTGGTTTTTAAACAACCGACCTAGCTGCTGTAGGGAAACCAAAGCTGAGCACACGCTTTCCTTCCCAGTGCTGGCCCAGCTCCGAAGCCTCAAGGAGACCCCTCGCTGCTCTGCTTCCAATATATTTTCCTCTCAGCAGTCGGTGGATGTGACTGTGAGCACTCAGGATAGCTAAGAATCTGCAAGATAACTGAAGGGAAATAAGATAGAGTAAATAGAGATATAGTAAATAAGAGAATTGTGCATTTATAAGCAGACCCCACTGTATCTCAGTCCTGTGTGCACTGACATTTTCCATGCTGTTGCCACGGCAAAGATCCCATCAAGCCTTAAACCGCTTTCCTGCTAAAAGCGTGACTTTGGTGCCAAATAAGCACATCTGCCACAAGCCTGGCTCGATCCAAATTAACAAGAGCTTTCTGAAGAAGACAGCAGGCTTTACAACGGAGTTGCTCCAGGATTTTCAATAAACTTTGTAATCCCTACCCGTCTCTCAGCTGCTTCAGAGGTGGACGACACCTAAGTTTTTAAAATACATTAAGAAACATCTACCAGCTGACTCTTTGCACTAGGAAGCACAACTACTACACGTGGGCACAAAATGTGGCTTTGAGAGTTAAATGCAAACTGACTGACCTGACTATTTCTAAGCTCTCTTGAAAACTTGTGTTCAGCATAAATAAAAAACAAATTGCAATCTTTTCTGCAAAACTCAAATATTCGCTCTTTGGATTATTCAAAATAAGTACTTTAGAGCTGCCACCAGTACAGGGCAGGACGAGCAATGACCTGAAGTGTACACAAGGCAAAATGAAACCAAATTATTAAGGAAAATGCAATAATGTGCATGTTGCTGCCCAGCAGCTCATCTGTTTGCAGAAAGACGGACTGTATGAAAAATATACTAATATTTTCACAATAAAAAAGGCTTATTATAAGATATACAACCTTCGGTGGCTGTGTATCCCACTTTGCTGACTACTTTACTTTAAGTATTTAGTAAGACAGCACGCACATCAACAGCTCTACTTCTTAATGAAGGAACTGAGCAGACAGGACGACACTGCGACCAGGAACGGCCCTGTCACTGTGACTACAATTACCATGAATTTTACATCCTGGACAACATTATGTAAGTCTCTCGGATGAACCCAATTCCTTTTTCAAAAAGATTATTCCATGAATATTTGAAAAATTCACTCCAGCAAGTTAATGCCTCAGTGAGTCCTACATCCTATCCCTGACTTCAGTGACACTACAGGAACTGTTCAGAGCTATTTGCAATGCCAGTTCCTGCCCTTTTTTGCAAGGACAAACTTTGGGATAAAGCTATATTTTCAATTTAATCAAATTTCAACATTATTTTCAAGCTGCATTTCAATTCAAAAGGACATATACGCATAACAATCCTTAGCGAAGGAGCAACAGCATTTCCAGCATTTAGTGAAGGTTTGGGGGGAAAAAAGTCATTCCACATTCCTGCATGGAGAGCAAACATAATTACTACGAAAGACATAAGAAAAAGGAGTTTTCAGCACGAAGCTCTCAGTCTGGTAAAAGTCTGAGACAGAAGCCGGCAGGAGAGCTGGATAAAATTTGATTCTCCTTCTTCAGAGCAACAATTCTCGACATGGCAACAGCCTCTTAACCTCAACCTGCCAACACAAATGTGCTGCCATTTAAGGCTGTTAACATTTTTCCCCAGTTAATCACCGCTCCCCTGCAACAGGCGCCCCAGCCGAGCGCTTCGCGCGGCTCCCGAGCCCGCGGCGGGACGTTACGCAACCGCGGGCCGTGGCGACGTCGCACAGGAGCACCGGCCCGGGCCGGCCACGCCGGGAAGCGCCGGGAAAAGCGGGGACGCTTCCAAGGGTGGAGCGGATCCCGTAATGACGGGGCTGCAGAGCCGCATCCCTCCCCAGGACACAAGCAACCGCCCTCGAGTGAAACCCAACCGCCGCTCGGCGAGCGGCCAAACGCTACGAGCGCTTCCCGAGCCCAACGTCCTTCCCTGTCACACCAGAGGAAATTCAGATTTCTTTCGGTGGCAGAAGGAGCACATTAAGGTTTCCAATACAGTGCTAAAACGCGGAGGGATCTTGTTTTACGAAGTAATACTCAAAATGCTTTGGGGGCACTGCGGAAATCGCGGAGCCCCCAAAGAAATGTCCTGCCAAGAACAGCTCCTGAGACGCCCATAAAGGACAGGAGAGGCCAGAGGACCAAAACGGTAGCACAGGGTGGCGGTGGAGGGAAAGGGGAGACCATCCTGATCGGACAAAAGACCATACGTACAAATCCTTGGATTTGTACCTGCAAATCCACTGTGGTATCACGTGTTTATTCATCGCGCTTGTATTTCAGATCTTCCAGGCAGGACCCAAACGCAGACCCTGCTGCGGGCTCACGCATCTTCCGGCACATCAGCCTGTTTCCTCAGGAAAGCCCTGCTTTGTATCTTCATTTACGAGCTTCGAGCTTTCGCCGACTGTTCCGGTCTGCGTTGCCCACAGTAGAGTTTGCTGTTGCAGCAGGAGACATCCTAGTTCCTACAAGCGACCTTAGAGAAGATGAGTCCTGTAAGTGATGAGTCCTACAAGCGATCAGAGCAGTTCCTTGCTCTCTGGGGAATCCACACAGCACCGTTCCCTGACTAAAAGTGATTTATCCCCCCCAATTCTCTCCTGTCCCATCCTCACCAGCTTGGAGATCAACAGAACCTCCAAGCAACCCAATTACCCAGCACTTCACCAACACAAAAACAGGTTCTTGCTGCAGCTGTAGTTTTGCAACAGCGAAACTATCCTTGGAATGGAGATCAGTCCCGGGACTGTCTAGGAAATTAAAACCTGGGATTGGGGGGTTTAATTAACACTAATTACCTACTCCCACAAGCTGGAGGAGGCCGAGGTCCTCAGAAACCAGCCAAGGGCTGCAGGGGATGGCAGCAAGGCTGGCGCTGGTGCTTTCTGAAAACCAACCTTGGGCAGCGTTCTCCCCAGGTCTGCAGCGAGGGCAGCCGCGAGGGCAGGTGGCAGCAGGAACACGAACGGAGATGCAACCAGAGCTTTGTCTGGGGTTTTGTTCTCCCTAGGAGGGACAAATAGGAATAGGAAAAGCAACGGCAGAGCCAAAAACTACTGAAGTGCTGTGGCTACCGGATAAAATATTAAGTAGCTTAAACAACATACATAATGGCAGGTCATATTTTTTGCTATACATGGATGTAGCAATCCTGCTAAATATGAATCATCTTTGGAAGAAATACCAATTCTACCAGCACAGTCATATCTGTGCACAGAAAAGAAGGAGCTAAGTCCAGAACAAAAAAAAAAGCCACCTTCCCATCAACAACAGCCCTATCCAAATTTGTCAGGGATCTGCCTGCTGGACTGTTTTAAAGCCAATGTTTCTTAAGGTAACAAGATGGTTATATTTGGAATAAGTTGATCAACGTCATATACATCTTCAAACAGATGATCTGACAAAGGTGACTTCATGAGATCTTGACAGAGATGCTGCAAGGATTTGGTAAGAAAGCAAATCAAACAGATGCCAGGTGCTAGCTACTTAATAGTTGCTTTATTAGTAGTACTTGAATTTTTCTTCTCTATTATATAACTCACGGGAAATCTGGCAAGAAAAATCTAAGCCACAAGGGGAATGGCTAATTATGGTCTGCAGATGAGGAAGCCGCAAGGAAAAGAGTGACAAACACAATAATGAGATCCAGAAGAACCAAAAACAAAGATGATGAATAGCATGGACAATTACAGAACGCCACAGCAAGCTAAGGTTTGCACCAGGATAATGTGAGTGATGCCCTGTGGCTTCTAGGAAGCCTAGACTAGCGTCAGGTAAGTAGCAAGACGCTAAAGAACATTTCTGAAGATGGACACGAGAGATAACTGGGCCAGAAGGAGAAGCCTCATCAGAATATACTCAGAAAAGAGATTTAGCAGAGAACTTCTACAATAACTCCACTCGTAATTCTAAAAGATGTAATTTCAAACTGGAAATCCTTGCTGCAAAGCTCTGCGGCAGCACAAGGACAACAGAGCAACGGGACAACTCAAGGAGTAGCAGCGACAGTAGCACCGGGGAGGGAGGCAAGTGCAAGAACGAGAATATTCCCCACTTAGGATTTATACTGCGGGTCTCACAATAACTGCTTCTGGTCTTGAAATGCATCTTCCTAGAGCAAAATGAGTACGGCCACATTCACTCATTATTAGGAGAGGTTTTTTTTTTTTTATCTTTCAGCATCGCAAAGGAAAGTTTAAAAGCAAATCCCAGAGGCTTAGAAGTCAGAAAGGAGAAAACAAAAATCAGTATGGTTAAATTTGTTGGTGCCGGTTACTTCTTGCACACAGAGAACGTCCCCACTGATAGATGGAAGCTTTGTATGTGTCATGGGACAGAAGATTTTTTTTCCCCCACCTTGATTAAATATATGTATATATATATAGGGGTTTTTTTGGCACTCGCAGCGCTGGCGGGCACACCCAGCCGTACCAAAACCGGGTCAAAACTCGCCGCTGTCCTCGGCGCGGCGCCTGCCTTTGCCGCACGTCCATCGCGCTCCGTTCCTCGGGAACAGTGGCGCCCGCGCGGCCGGGCGGGGACGGCCGGATGGGGGCCCTGGTTGTGTCGTTTGCCCAAACCCCGTCGCACAAGCAAATTACTCGGGATGGGCCGGTAGCGCTGGCAGCTTCCCCACCTAATACCTCATTAAGATAAACGGAGCCTTCTGGCTTAGCTAAACCGTGCGGGGCTGCAACAAGGCAACGCGTCTGCATATGAAAGGTTGGAGGGATCTTTTTCTTTTCCTGCAAGCTTTCCCAGATTGGTTATTATGTTCCTCCAGGGAGCCAAGAATTTGACATGTTAGGTGAAAAAATCCTCTGGCAGTGCCCAAAGCCTGTGGAAATGGTGTGGGAATCACTCTTGCGACAAGGTTGCTGACACGTAACATGGGAAGGGCTCAGAGAAAGGAGGGAGAGCCCTAGAAAGTGAGCAAAAGGGTCTCGATAGAAATAACCCACCCTAATCGATATTTTAAGATCCTGACTTCTTACAAAAGCCATTACAAACACTTCATTGCTCCAAACTCTCCCCACATCGCTGGTGCAACATAAAACATATGACCAAACCCATCTTTCTGCAAGAACCTGTTAATTTGTCCCATTCTGCAATTTCTTTCGCCTTAGTGACATACAGTTCTTCAACAAAGGTACCTCTAGCACTTTTTTTTCCTTTAATGGAATCAAGGTGCTACCATTTGCCTTCAAAACCCACTCCAAATTTTTACAGATGCAGGCGCAATGCGGGAAAGGCAGAAGTTAAAAGTGTCGCATCAGTTGGAGTTTAATGTACTAAAAGTTAATGACCCCACTGAACATCTTCCATGATCCAACTCCGATCTGTTTGCTCCTCAATATAATTTTAAAGGTCCCAAGTTAGTTCAGAGGATAAGACAAGTGAAGTCCTCCAAGCTGTGTATCTGTATAGGGTCTGGTCACTAAATAAATATTCTTTTGGCAGAGTAGCTAAACCAGCAGCTAAGAACCAGCGCTGGGGAAAGTCTCCTCGGAGAACACCCAGATCTGAAGAGGGGCCTCTCCAAGTGCAATAGCCCCAAAATCTCAGCTGGCCACTAAAATTAGTCATGGACTATGGTTTGCTACCACAGCCCAAAACAGAAATTGCAGTCTCCTTGGAGAAGTCATGGAAAAAATGAAGCTCCACCTGCGCCAAGGGAGCTGCTTCCACCATGTCTGCCTAGAGCGAGCAGCAGGTGCTACCCTGGTTCCTCCAGGAGAAGTCCAAAGATCCAGAAACCAAACGGGACAGCAAAACATGTAACAGCACCTGCGAAACGGGGAGGATCTGCTATCTTACGGGCTCTATTTCCAGGCCTCTGCTCCTTCCTGGGGCCCGACTGGCCCAGGCCAACCCTTCTGCTGCCTTTAGGGCAGGATTGCAAACATCCGAAGAGCAAGAAGGGAGCTCGAATGGTTTGGTTAGAACTGAAGTCTTTGTGACAACGAGAGACTCACCTTTCCCCCTTTAAAAGTCTCCCCCCAAAAGTAAATCCTTAATGGAAAACACGGTTTGTACCAAGTGATTAGAGAGATTAAGCAACAGATTTCCAATCATTTCAAAATGATGCAGCTTGCTTACAGTTTCCTATCAAATCTGGCCCGTATAGTTTTATACCAGGCTTAAAAAGGTTTATACACATCTACTTTTTTTTCCCTTGGCCTTTCCTCAAAGGGTTTTAAGCCCAGTATAACTAATAAAGATTGAGAGCATTAGCTGCCAGAGCCTGGAGATGTCTAGCTGAGGAATGTCTGCATCCGTGAAAGCCAGGACACGGTGCAGCCCAAAACGCCGGAGTTCGCACCGAAAAAGCAGAGACAACCTTCTTTCTTGTTTGTTTTGCTGGAGACAGAAACGCTACACTTAATAGGAAAAAGAAATAAAAAGGAAATGAATATTCCCCTTTTTATATAACCCATGTGTGCACATCTACACTAACGCTCTCCCTTCTTAAAGGAGGTCAGCACACAACCCACACAAAGCAACGGGACTGTCTCACTGCGACACAGACAAAACTCAGAAAAGGAAACGCTTTATTATCAAGAAGTATCGTCCACAGAGTTATACATCTAACCCTTTTTCTTATTTTAGAAAGTCTCCCTGGTAATTTGCCTGTGCTTTTGAAAAGCAAGTAATCTGGTTTGAATTAGAAGAGGTTACAGGGACATTTTTGTGGTAAATTTGGGCTTTCATTTGCAAAAAAAGGAAAGAAAAGAAAAGAAAAAAAAACCTTGGTGCTAGAGAAATCCTTTCGGAAATAACATTTTTTTGTCATTGCTAAGCACTTTTCAAAAAAGTTTAATAGCTACTGTTCCAAGGAGCTGTTTACATCAAGCTTTAAAAGTAGACCAGGGTTCTTATGTCCTTGCAAGCAAAAAGAAAAGCAACCCAGCTTATTTCTTTCCAAGATTTTCACAAAAAAAAAGAAAAGAGCGTATACCCCACATATGCCAAGGGCTACAGTTTTGCTAAGTTCAGCTACAGCTGTGCTCAAGCTCTAATATTCTAGGTTTTCTTTCTAGATGTTGATATTACACCTTCAAAACTTATATTTCTTCCCCTGGTCTTTATGATGAGGATCGAGAAGGCGCAAAATGCCAATTATTGACTAGAAAGGGAAGATGCTATTTCCAGCCTTTGATGTTTATAAACAGGATACCACGGACACTTTCTAAACAGCGCACAGGAAGACAGACCTTCAAACAACCGTGGTCCAATTGTTCCTTTGAAGGTGAAACTTATTTTATTGTTCAGTCTCATAAACAAAATTGCCTTCTTCAAGCTCAGTAATGTGAATAAGAGAAAGTTTTACCATAAACAGCTAAAAGTGCTCCAAGCCACATGAAAGCTGCATCATGCTCTTGACAACCCTGCTGGAAGAGCTTTTGTAGCTGCGGGGTTTTTTTGCAGGATTTACCATCTCGATGGTAACTGGTGAGGAGCTCTCCCATGGATAAAACTTCACTGATGGAGGCGCTGAGAAGTCTGATGCTTTTAAGAGAAGATATATTAAAAGTGAACCTTTTCAAAAAGTTTCCACTTTTCCGCCCAAAGTATCATTCACTTGAGGGCCAGCAGCTCTGTCAGACAGAGACTGAAGCGCTTTTCATCCTGAGCCCCATTTCAAAAGATTTATTCAAGGGATGTCAGAGCTTCCAATAAAACACCACTTCAAGCTGGCTTGGTCTAAGCAAAGCACACTGGTTTGCACGTGTAGAGGGGCAGGCAAAACAACACAGTCCTAAAATATGATCCTTTAAAGATGGAGGTAGAGATACAATCCTAAATTAAATTGCCAAACAGTGCACAACATCTACTCGGGCTTTGCACAGGCCAAAGTCCTCCCGCAAAGTTTCTCCAGAATCACTCGGTTTCCCAGAAAGATTAAGTCATACCGACATATGGCAGGACTTAATACCGTGATACTTTAATGCCATATTAGAGCAAGCTACCCTTTACCTGCACAACCTGAGAGAGGAGAGCACCAGGATAAGCTCTGTCCAAGACAACAGAAACTCTCCTGGGCACCGCTCCAACATGGAACCAGGAAACTGCTTGCACAGATCAAGGCGATAACCGGCGGTTACGGCACACGAAACCTCCTGCCACGACCAAGTTTGCGTAGGCTTCATAAATCAGATCTTTAAGGAGGAGGCAGCGTCCTTACTGAAATTTATATGCTGTTTCTTCCCTGCTAAAAGAAGCAACAAAGCAAAAAGTACACAAATCCTTGTCAGAAAGTCCCAGGATGGACATATTACCAGATCGGTCCCGTGGGACAAACAGATAAACATCGAAAGGAGATAAGTTCTTCTTCTGTGGCTGGAGAAGAAAGAGGTAAAGAGCTGAGTGAAGTGGAGAACGTCACAACCTCCGCAGGGGCAGGTGGGATTTGCCAGGGCCTAAGACAAGGGCTGAGCACGATAATCAGTGTGAAGGTGACCCCAGGCAGGAGATTTAGCTCTGTGAATAGCACAGACTTGGATCTGAGACACCACACAGGAAATAATACTTAATTTTGGATGGGAAGACCTAGGGAGGACCGAGTGAGATGGCGCCAGCAAAACAAACGATTTCCTGCCTTCAAAAATCTAGCCTGACGCAGCTCAAACACCCGAGCGTTCCTCGGTTGGGAAAGGCTGATCCTCTCAGATCCTCCTTTAGAAAGATGATGTTGGTTTTTGAGAAATGGAAATGAGCGTTTGCCACAAAGTGGCACAAATGTCAACATCTGCTTTCTTGTCCTCCCCCTCCACCGCCTTTAAAATCTCTTCATCCCACCAAACAAAAAGTGCAATCATGACCGAGGAGCAAGAGTGATGAGGTAACGTCAAAAGCTTAGCGAGATCTCCACGTGCAAAAGGAGTTCAAATACATATGACTAAAGGCAAAATGTTCAGGTAGCTTGACTACCTGCTTAGGCTGAAAGGAATACAAAGGATTGGCGAAGAGGTCGATCGCGAAAACCACCAGAAAAGGTCATTTTCTGAGCAGAAGTCAAGGCAATGGATTCCCGAATAAAGGACAGTACAGGACTGATTGGAAATACTGGTCAAAGATTTACTGTAGGGATTTGGCAGCCCTTAAAGCCAATCTTTGGCCAGCAAAGTCCAGAAGGAGATGACAAATTACCCCATTTAGGATGATACAGTGAAAGGCACGCTGGTTAGAAAAGCCATCGCAAACGTATACGACTCAACAGGAATCTGCTTTACCTTTTGTGTGTTTTACTCGCAAACAGATAGACTACCTGCTCGACCTGCAAAATTCACATTGCTTTGCCAGAATCTGCGACGTAACTGTCGAGAAGAGGCAGGATTCATAGATCCACAGATTCATAGCATCATCCTGGTTGGAAAAGACCTTCAAGATCATCGAGTCCAACCGTAAACCCCGCAACACCCTGTCTGCTAACCCACGTCCCTGACAAAGCAATACAGCTGCCGAGGAGCTTCTGAATGGGGAGCTAATTTCCTGTAGATCTATTTTCTGTGAATAGCAGAAAAAAAAAAAAAAAAAAAAAAAAAAAAAAAGCAACGAAGAACATCTCCCATTAAGCTAATTGAAAATAACTCTGGTTACAAAAGGAATTATTTATAGGGCTTTTTCTTCACGCCTGACACTATGGGAGACAAAGTGTTACTCTCCTCTCTGTTATTCACTCCCACAATCCAATTTTCTTCTCTTTGCTCTCCTGAGCATCAGAAACCCAACTCCACATCTGGAAAGTGGGTATCTGCAGGTCTGATGCCCAGCATTACCAGTGTAAGAATTTAAAACTGTAAAATACCCTAAAGACTAATCCCATTCACAAAGCTGACCTCGTATACTACTCAACACCGCTGTGTTCAAATTATTAAACACTACCTCGCCCACAGCGCTATAAAAAGACTACTGTGAAATGTCGCTCTCAGAAAAAGTGGCATTCACAAGCGAGGGGAACCCAGATGTGCCGAAGACGAAGCTGTATAAACCAAGCACACACGGAGGCAAAACCAGTCCCACCTTGGACATCTTTGCCTTCAACGCTTCGTTCACACCGATTTTGTCAAGACAGACCCAGCCCACCTGCAACAACTATCAACTTCCTTAAGCTAAATGTTCATCAGATCAGAAAGGTGACCTTGATGCTCCCTTTTTTGCAAACTGTGTAGTTCGGGCTTGCTTTTCCAGTGAGATTGATGGCCTTTTCCACTTGCAAAGATCATGCTGGAACCTGTCCAAGGTCATAAGTCACATTTTGATGGACCAAAGGGAATTTTCATTCCATTCATTCCAAATTCTTACACAAGACAGCTCTTTGCAAAGTGGATATATTCTGAAGAAGCACCCAAAAGTTGACAAAACTCAACAGCAGAAAGTCTGAGCAAGAAACAAGGAAAGGACGGCACCGTTCACCGCCCCGGGCACCCCAAACACCCCTCCCAGCAGCTTCTTAATTTAACACAACATGAGCGATTCAAACATTCATATCGCATTCGAAATGAGGAAATTCACGTGGCTTGAAGGCATGAAAAGCTTGTTCGTTAAGCACATTTCAATTACCAGAAACACAAACGAAACCAAGCATTTACATATTGCTCCTGCTGCCAAGATTAAAGATACCTGCCTAGCGAGAGGCCAAACTTCCCTCTACTTCAGCCAAACACACGAACGCGCAGCACGGCGCCAGACCGACAAGCCCACGTAAAAACTCCAACACAGAAAGCGCTCGTGCAGGGAAACGCTTCAAAGGGGGACAGAGCCAAGAGAAGGACCAAAAGCTCAACTCAGAGTTCAAACTCAAAGTTTGCTCCATTCACCTTTGCAGAGAGCTAGAGCCAGAATGACCGAAAATGCCTCCCCTGCCTACATATCTGAGCGTCGTCCTCATCCGGAGGAGCCGCCTTCATGCCGGGGCTGCGAATGATTCATTTTTAAAGCTCTTCAAGGTACCTGCTCATTACCTTGAGTCTTCTAGGAGAAACGACCCAAACGCAGGTCAAATCCCTGCTCTTCCTCGGATCTTGGAGCAACGTTTTAGTGCAGATAAGGCAACGCGTGGGCAACGTGCCCAACTTTTTCGATAATTCTGCTTCCTGTTACAGGTGTGTGCACCACTCAGCAGCAAACACGCACGGGAAACTCTCAAAGGAGGCAGCATTTTCTTTACAGCGTCTTGATACCAAAAATATTATCATAGTCAATATTGCCTTTCAAAAAACATCTGCAATGAGTATGAACAGCTGCCTTAATTTAGGATAGGCTTGAAAATGCTGGGATTTGCACTGTAAGAAGCAGCTGAGGAATGATAGGAAAGTAACTTTGCAAATTTTTTAACCAAATGTATGGGGGGTAAAGTGTTGCTTTAAGAAGTCAGAAATGATCAAAAGTCAGAATGAGTCAAGTGAAAAGTTACCTAGTGAGCTGAAAAAGCTGTCAGCGAGTCCAGAGCAGGATGTTCTACCTCAGATTACAGGTGGTCGCATTAAAGCGCAGTTAAATACTGAAATGTGAGTGGGGCAATAGGCCTGAGAGCAGTTTTGACATTCAAAAAATTCCAGTCTTAATTCCAATAAGCACGAGTCCTGGGATAGAAATCAAAATTCTAAATACACCTATCGCTGCCTGCCCAGAAAGGTCAACAAAGAACCGATGAGAAGTCACGTCGAGGGAGCTGCTGCAGTGAAAAGGGCTCCAATAAGGGTGGATGTTCTTAGGGATTTGTGATTGCAACCACCTAAGGAACAAGTATCTGCCCCAGCTTTGGGGGTTTCCTGCTCTGAAAGTCCAAGCCAGCTGTTCCAATACTCCCGCACGTTCTTTTAAATTATTTGGATGACTAAGAATCACAGTGGGCCTGGTGCGAAGCCCACTCACAACGAAGGAATTCAAGGACCGGATGACTTTTATTTGCAATTAATGTGTAACACCCAATGACTGCTTAAAGGTCCACATGAAATCGCAGGGTTAGCAACTAGCTGGAAGACAGGTCCAGGAAAAAAAAAAAAAATAATGTTGTGATATCCTCCTCGAATCACACCACTACTATAAATAACAGGGTACGAAGTCTAGTGACTGGGGGAAGATGTAGGAAATTCCTGTCACATCCGTCTGCTTATCCACACTGGGACTCACTTCTATAAACACATGGGAGACCCTACTACGGCCAGCACGCTTCAACACCCCTAAACTCACGCAGGAGAAAAGCGACGAGCGGGGCAAGCTGCCCATTCCTGTTTTCCCCACTAAGTTCATCTTTGGGGAGATGTCCTCGCCTGCCCTGAGCACGAGCTCCGTTCCACCCACATCTGGGCTCATTGGGAGCACAAGGCAGCACAGCCCGTCTCGGGTCAGCCGGCGACCCCGAGCAAAAATAGCTCTGGCAAAAGGCTGGATTTATGGCCCGGGGTGGAGCCTATCCCAGCGCCAGCCGAACAAACTGCTGTTAGCGACGGAGGAACCGCAACTTCTCCGGTCGAGCCCGTGCGTCGCAAGCGTAAAGGCGACATTTAACGCGTGTCCTAAAATGCATTCTTTTGGCAAATTCGGATTAACTCCCCCAAAGTCGCAGCACAGACAGACCTCAAGGCAGCAGATGCAGCACTGAGGATAGAAAAGGCAATATTAATATTTTTTTTAAAACACATGATTGTGCTGCCTGCTGCCCAGACATGAGGCAACCTCGGGCACAGCAGCCAAGCTCAGCCTACGGGGCGCAGGCTGGGCCCAAGTAACTCGCAGGTTGTCGCACAAAAGCAGCAGGGGTTTTGGACCGGCATCACCCGGCCCTTGAGCAAGGTGCTGGAGCTCAAGCGAAACTTTGCAGCAGACTGGGTCTCACTTCCATAGGCGAGGGACAAAATTCTCCAGTGGGATCAGCATGCAACAGGAGAGATTAAGGATCCGGTGTTCCGGCTTGCACCACTTATCCTCATTGACACAAATTTAGGGAAGATGAGCCAAGCTGGGCACCGCTGCATTAATCAACTCGCTTCATGGATGCAACCAACTCAAAAAATAACAAGTCATGTTGTCCAGCCATCCTCCTCCTTGCAATGCGCTGCTTACACATTAACCAGAGGACACAAGCTCCAAGAACAAACTGTTACCTGCACGTTTCCGGCTAATTAGAGCAGCTTTGTGAGCATTTCTGTAATGCAATTAGACAGGCACGACACACACAAATAAGGAGCAAATTTCAGCCTTTATAGGCGCTGGGCAATTTAATTTAATGTAATGTTTCCTAATGCCCAGGGCTCGACTGCTCACGTTGTGATTTTTCTCAAGATTTGAACCCCAACGCCCTCCCCACCCAAATAAAAACCCCAAACAGCAAAAGAGTAAAATATATATGAGGCGGTGCTCGTTATTGCATCTCGGGTTGCCGGGACCTGAGGCTTCAGCACAGCTGTGCAGCACAAAACTGCCGGGCACTGGCACGGCCGGGGCTTCCAGGACCTCCAAAACGCGGCAGTTTTGGGTGGCAACTGTCCCAGCTGCTCCCAGGTCCTTCCAGGAGGCATTCTGGCCTGCTGGGTTATTCCATTGGCCTGTGGTCCGCTCTTTCCTTCGGGATGGAGGTGGCAGGACACGAATGGTCGCAGAGCGGGATGGAAAAGGGGGAATAGGCAGAGGAGCCGCCGCATCTTCCCACCTGGGCCTCTGCGGCCAACGTGGAGCCTGGGCGAGAGCCGGGGTGCCAGAGATCCCCGGGAAGAGGCCGGCGGGAATCTCTGCCGGCGGGAAGCAGCGCGGGGCCCGCGGGCTCTGCCCGTGCCAGCCCGGCTCTGGGGCCGAGTCCCGGGGCCACCTCGGCCTCCACTCCCGCTCAGCGGGTGACAGACCCGGGCGGGAGGACGAGGCGGCGCTCGGGGGCTCCCCCTGAGGCGCCCGCGGGGTGACCCACGGGGGACCGGCCCCCACGCGGGACCAACCCCCCCGGCGCGGCCGCCCTGGACGTTGGACGGAGCGGTCCCGGTGCCGGTGCCGGTGCCGGTCACTCCGCCCCCCGGCGCGCGGGAACGGCGCTCACCGCAGGCGCAGGTTGGCCATGAACTCGGCCATGGTGACGGCGTCCATGAGCACGAAGTCCGCCTTGCCGAACTCGAGGCTCTCCTGCTCCGCCATGGCGGCGGCGGGACACGCGCGACACG
>VZSV01000320.1:401000-412395 GCA_013398735.1 Nothocercus julius
GGCGTGCAGCGGAGGCCGTGCGCGCGGAGGGGAGGCTGTCCTGCCTCATCCGTGGCCTAGGAGCGTGGCAAAATCGGGACCCGGAGGACGTGGGTCAGACTGTCTCCATAAAATGTTGCTGTTTCCAGAGGAGTGAGTTCAGGGCGCTCCTGCATCACCCAAGACCCAGTCACTTCATTGCCGATGGTTCTGGGTTTTAGTGGGCCCTTCGTGTTTAGGGCGTCACTGCTGACAACGATGCTCCTGCAGGTGCTTTGCCTGCAAGCACCGTGTCCTGCAGAGGTGACACGCTGGACAAGTCTGCACGTCCCTACTCCGTCCTTACGTGAAGGAGACCTTTTCTCCCCACGCCTCATCCCGCCCCAGCACAGGTATGTTGGATCTTTACTGAGACATCCATCTGCTGCTTTTTTTACCCTCCGCCGATGCTGTCTCGGTGCTGCTCGTGGACCAGGGAGATCGGCAGCCCTGAAGCAAGCGGGCGGTTCGTTGGGGCCGGCTGCCTTCCCTGCCTTCGAGTCTGGGTCTGTGGCTGTGACGGTGCCAGGTAGGAGCCAGCAGTGTGGGGACTTCGCAGGCCTGGGAACGGCCATCCTGGCTCTCCATAAAGGGGCAAGTGATTTGTTGCCCCTTCTCAATAAAAAATATATAAAAATATATATTTGGGAGAAAATATATACCCGTGGTGTTTCAAGGGTGGCAGTTTGCCTGGGAAGCGCCTGCTGCAGGTGCAGAGCCCCTGCCCGGGGTGTTTCCAGGCGCTATCTGCGAGCGCGAACACCCGAAGTGCCACCGGGCCCGGCGGGCTGCAGCTCCCCTCTCGCGCACCGTGCGCCGCTGCCAAGAGGCTGCACCTTGCCAAGCGTTTACAGTAACCCCTGGCAGGTAGCCGGGCTTTCCACAAAGACGTCTGTGAATCCGCAGGACTGAACTTTCAGGAAAGAAGCCGGGAGGTTTCAGGAAACTCTGCTCCCAGCCCAGGTCTGCCAGTGGCAAATGTGTCCGTGCTGGACGGGGAGCACACCTGAGCCTATGAGCCACATTCTCAGGAAACACCCTCAAACTCTAAAGGCAGATCAAACATTTTAAGTGTTTTCCCCCTCCGAAGGCCGCGGCGTCCCTCCCGCAGCGCGTTCCTGGAGGTGCTGAGCCGCAGTCCTGCCTCGTTGCCGCGTCCTGCCGAGCGCAGCCTCCTTCGGGAGAGCCTTTCCCGCTGCATCCGGGCTGGCTTCGCTCCCCTGCTGCAGAGAGGCCGCTTTCGGTTTCAGGGCTGGGAAATCACATGCTTGCTGCCTTAAACGTGATGTCATTGTTGTGCGAGGAGACCTGGGCACTCGCCGGGTTTGCTCCCTTCTCCCGCTGGCAACAGGCAGCAGCGGGAGCAGCCCGGCCTCCCCTGCCAGGACGCACGGGACAGCCAGGGACCCTTCCGCACTGGTGAAAGAATGTGCTGATTTTGATGTTAATAACCTCGGAAGAGGAAACAGCTGAGAATGGCTGGTTCTTATGACTTTGGAGAATTCCCAGCGTGTCACGGAGACCCCCTCTGTGCTTGATCTCCAAAGGGGGGAGCTCCCACAAGGGCTGATAAATGTCAGTGCAGCCCATTCAGAAAGTCGCTGCTGGACAGTCCGCGCCCCAGGGCCAGCTGGTGATGAGATGCCTTGTCAAATGAACCTTTATCTAGCTTATTAATGCAGCATTTTATTTTTAATAGTCAGGCATAGGAACTGGGGCCGCCATCCGTACCTCCTACCCAGGGGTGTTGCGTGTTTTTTTTCCCTAACGCATCTCAGATGTAAGAAGGCAGCACGGAGGCGACGGCCCTGCTGCTGCTCTCCTCCTCCCTGCCCCGGCCTGGAGCCGCCGCGGCACCTGCAGACTCGGCCCCCAAGCCACACGACGAGCCCTGCAGTAGCTGCTCTGCCCCCGCCTGCGCCCACAGAGGGGCAGGTTAAAGTCAGAACACGCAGAGCTCAGAAGCCCAGCAGACCTTGGCGACACTGCAAGTGATCTTCGGGTTTATGTTTTAAATATCTTGTGCAGCTCTTCGATGAAACGGGCGCAGAAACCTGAGTGCTGGTGGCGAACACATGTGGTTCCAGATGATGCAGCTTGGCCTTGGCTGCCAGCGCAGGCTCCTTGCTCCAGAGCGTGCACATGGCAGAGGAGGGAATGAGTGTCCTGTGGGTGGGAAGGGATGAAATAAGCTTCATGTTCTCCTCAGACCTGCTTTTCTTTAGAAAGACACTGGTTTTCTTTTAGAAGTGACATTTTAAAGCAGAACATTGATGTTAAAAAAGAGGAACATATTTCTTATACTCACTGGGTAATAGCTGCTTTCTGTCTAATACAAGTCGTTGCTGTTATCTAAAATAATTCTTTGATCAGTGGAGACATGTCTAAGCCTGCATGTATGGAAAGCAGAGTTAGGCTCTGATCTAAACTTGGCAGTGCAAGAACTGTTCCCCATGGTGTCTGTTGCAAGAGCATCTTGGGATGTACTTGATGAATAGGGCTCTTTTTCCATCCTGTATTATATGAGTCAAAACAAAGCGTTTGTCTCTGAGTCAAATAATTTACAGTGTAACTTGACACAAGGCAGGAATATGATACAACGATGTTGGTCTTTTGCTGTGAGTCCCTGGTGTGGCAAGACCCATTTATTTTCATTCAGGGATTAATGGGGGAGATGGTCAAGCCTGTAGCTTCAACACTTGAGTTTGACTTCAGGGCTGAGGGGGAACTTTCTCCTCCCGGCTGTTGGTGCTTGCTATTCTTGTATTTGTTAAAATGGACAGCCCTCTAAATTCAGAATCTGCATATGGAGATTATGATCAAGTCACTCCATAACCGTTTCTTAGTTAAACAAATAAATATAGAGTTGCTTTAGCGTGTTAGGTTTACATCCCTTCAAACACTACCAAGGACTGGATGGAAAATGTGAAGTTATGGGTGACCTCCTAGTTCAAACCTGTGCAAACCCAGCTCACAGCAGGAATGAACCGAAGACAAATGCGGCACCCAAGCTTTGTCCAGGGGACTGCACTGATAAAGCCTGGGTTGAAGGGGTTTAATCTAGCAACAGTATTTTTGCTATATTCACCCTTTTTCCAAGTATTAGTATTGGAAAGCAGACTCCCAGAGAATGCTGCACACTAACAACAACTCTCTAGGACTAATCGATTGGTTAACAGTCTGGGTTGACTTTTTAATAAGTGACCAACAAATTCAGGCAGCATCAAGATGACAGATGGCCTCGGGGGGAAATGCTTTTAAAACAAACAGAAGAAAGCCCTGAGGAGGAGAGGTTAGTCTAATTAGAGGTATATGGACTTGGGACAACAGAAACAGTGTGGGAACGGGTTGGTTTAGTCCTAGGATTCGGGCTCAGATATTATGTTCAGTGCAGAGTGTTTATTTGTTTGTCTGGAGACCCGGCAGGCTCGTCAATGGGTTTCTTGTTTTGTTTTTCAACCCCACCGTTTTGCAGCTGTTGCTAGGGGATTCCTCGAGTGAATAGCGCACCCGGGAACACGAGTGCCCGGGCCCTGGGCACCCCAGCGCCAGGCAGCGACCTGCGCTCTGCCCCGGCGCGCACGCTGCGAGACACCAGCGAGCGCTCCGCCGGCCAAAGCGCACAGCTCGGGTGCTTGCGTGGGCAGGAATGCTGTAACTTTAACCCCTGTGCTGCTCTCGGTGAGCACACCTAGTGCTTCCCCTGGAAAAAATGACAGGTTATGGAAGCAGCGCTTGGGAGGAATCTGGCAGCAGGCAGGTTTGGGTCTCAGCAGCAGCTCCGACCTGCTCCCCTCTTGCTTCGTTGCTGCTCCATGACTCACGGCAGCAGGCAAAGCCGGACGGCCCGACGCGTGGGGGGCAGTGAGACGGACCCGACTCCAGGCTGCCTCTTCCCTGGGCGGAGGCTGCTCTGCTGCGCTGCGAAAGTTGGAGCTCCTGGCTGAGCCGCAGGAGCGGGAGGCACCGTGGTGAGTCACCATCCGTGGCCTCTTCCTGCTGCCCAGAGCACGGAGCTCGCTCCCACACTGAGCCCCAGGGCGGGTCGCGTGGGGGCTGCAAGAGGACGCACGGGGGAAGGCAGGCTGCCGCCGTCCGTGCCACGCGGGGCGACGAGCTCTCCTTGCAGCCAGTGCACGTAGCCTGCTCGTGGATGAGCTGCGTGGCATCTCCATCCCACAGCATTCTTTTGCCATTTTGCAACACACTGATACATAATTAAGTTTAAAACATTCCATGATTTTTTTTTCTGTAAGATTGATACCAAATGTTCAATTGCATTTCTAAGCCATTTAAATTTACTAAGTTTTCAAAAAGCTGAGTTAATTTGGTTAACAATTCCAGTCCCTGCCACTTTCGCTTTATCAAAATGAATCTCACAAGCAAAGCTTCAGCCAAGTGTTTTTGTTGGAATTGCCTTCAAGGAGGAAAGTGCTTTTCTGGAGGAAACACTGTCCGCGTAAAGAGCCATTTAGCGGTACTGCTCTAATCCACCCCTTGTTCTGTCTAATGAGGTTTCTGCCTAACTGCTGCCACCAGAATTGCCACGGCCAGGACGGGCAGCAGAGGGTTGCAGCACTGTCTGCTTGCTCTTGCCAAGCAATTTGAGGAAGCCCCATTCACTAACACAGAAGCTAAAGGAGCCTCACAAAAAGCAGAAACAAATTATCCGCACAGTGAAATTGTGCCTGTCTGTCCTCATTTCGTAAAGGGCTCTGCATTAGGAGAGTGGAAACACTCTTGGTTTTGCCAGGTCCTAATAGCTGCAGGTTGCCTGACTAAAATAAACCCATTGATCTGTATATAAACATTTAGTTTGTGATACCTGCTTTACTCCCTCTGATCCAGCTGTCAACTGTGGCACGGGAAATCTTTTTCCTTTTTAGGGATTTCAAGAGGAGCAATATCTCGTACCAGAGGTGACTGTGGACATCTCTGCACCTTGTTTCACGGCCAGCTCTGGGCCCCGGATACTCACCCTACAGTGGCACCCGCTCAGCCCTGGGGACACATCTCTCCTGCTGGGTTTTATGCAATGCCATTGCACAAGGGACACGTCATATTGGGCACCTCCTACCAAGATTTTCCTTGCCCTGGAAAGTTTAACATCAAAGGAATCACAAAGATAGAAGTTCTTGGATAGGTGAGGGTTATTTTATTTCATGGGTAGGGTTTTCACAGGAACTACAGGGCTGAAAGAATGGCAGGAAGTAGGACGTACATCAACAGAGTTGTTGGGAAGAAGATGGAGACAGTGGAGGTGGCACTGAACTGACAGGAGCTACATGGGAGAATGGAGACAACCAGGAAAGGGGGAGAATATCCAGGGTAAAACTGAGTGGAGAACAGGTGTCTCTAACCAAACTGTGGCTGACAGCCATTGTTTTTCTGACTGTTTTCTGCTTATTGGTAGTTTTCCCACCAGATAACACATCTTCTCCAATATGAGGAAATGAGCAATAGCAAAGTGACTGTGCAGAACTGTAATTTGCACCAGAGCGGTGCAGAGAGGAGCTAGCAAACCTCCCACGCAGGTGGGTGACAAAGGGGTTTGATCACAGTCTGATACACGAGCACGGGGCGGAGGACAAACACAGAGCAGCCAAGTAAACAAATCTGCCAAACAGGCGCAGAGCGGCGGCTCCCTGCAGCTGCTGGGGCTGCTCCGGGCCAGGAGGAGGTGACAACGCGGAGCTCCGCAACTCCGCGCGCGCACAACGACGGCTGCACTCACCCATCCTTCTGCAAGAAGCTGCTGGGAGTTGCGACAGCAGGGAGCAGCTGCCGGTTTTTAATTCAGACCATCTGAATGCCTGGAAGAGGAGAGAGCTTATCGACCGCTCAGGATTTCTAAGGTTCAAGTGGAGGACAGGGCTGGGATGACACAGGACATTCCACAAAGGAGACCGCAGAGCAGCAGCCGACAGCTGAGCCTGCTCAGTGACTCGCCTCCCGAGCCCACGCTCCCTGCTTTCCTCCCTGCTCTCCGTCTCGGCACGGGAAACATCTCCGTTTGTTGGGGTGACCTGCTAATCGCTGTGAGGTGATTCTGAGCCCCTCAGTCTTGCAGAAAGCTGGAGCAGGCCAGAAAGCAGGACAGGATAAAACACTCTGCAGTGGCAGCAGGAATCCTTAATGCCCCAAGTACCTGATCTCAGGTAGGGGGAGGATAGTTCTTAGTAAGACTCCTTATTAGGGCCCTCATCAGTGATGATGCAGCAGTGAAGCAGGAGTTTGGGTTCAGGCAGTAGCTAAAAAGAGAAAGATGGTGGCTAAAAAGAGATAAAAACGGTGCTTTCAAACATGAGACATGAGGAGCATTGCCAGAAAACGCTGAAAGTTGAGCTACCAGGCCCTTGGGCTAAATGGAAGACTAGGTTTACGGATCCTTTTTGCCAGGAGTAACGCTTGCGACAAGCTGCATGTTGTTTGGTTGTGGCCTGCACTCGTCTGGAGGCCCAGCAGGGCAAGGGCGGCTTCTGGACTTCGCATGAACGCCGCTTCCTAGCCGGGGAGTTGTGTAACTCTGATTTCTGGGGATCTAATCATGACTGAACATTTATGTGCATTGCGCAATTCGTGAAATTACAGTGGGATGGAACAAGACTAGCTAAGAACAAAGTCCTCTTCTTCACAAGCATCGAGAATATCAATTTCGACACCTCCTGCCACCGCAACACTTCAAATCAGGTCTCAGTGGCTGCTGCTAAGGACAGGCAACTTCTCTGTTATTGATCTCTTCACATCAATAAAGACAAAATCTGTCTAGAAGCTGGTCTAAAATCCAGCACATTTTTTTTCCTCCTGAAAATAGTAGTATCTGGCATGCTGTAAGGCCTAGGTGAGAGGCATCTCTCCTTCTGACGCAACCTTTGGCCCCCTAGAAGTGATTTTCAGGGAGCCGAGTAGAGATAATTGTTAAGCCCCCATAAAAAAGAAAAATACTCATGAATTCAAGAGAAGCCCCATAAGAAAAAGAATGCTCAAATTTCTTTGAACTGAGCAGCTAAAAAAATCCCTGAAGATCCAAAATCAGAGGTTGTTTTTAATAAATGTTGGCTTTATCTCTTCAGTGCTCATTTCCTCTTTTTATGTGCTAGCACTAAAGGCCCTGCAGAACCTGATGGAGATTCAGCTTCTAAAAGTTTGTCTGTGGAGCACGTGAAATCCTCAGATGACCTCTGCAGCAGAACGGGAAGGGAAAAAAAGGAGGAAAAAAATAAAAATTCAGTGTTTACTTGATACTCCAAACCATAAATGAACAAATGATAACTAGCCCTGGCTCTACTCCTTTGTGCACCCTACTTGGATTGGGAGCTCATTTGAACAGGACACACAGCTGTTAAAATGCTGACATGTGTTTCCTTATGATAGAGCAGTGCCAAAAGCAGAACTTGTTCAGAAAGACAAGCAGTTTGATCATATTTTGGCAAAGATAGGAGGAAGCCATATACAAGCACATTCCCTGCAGGGGCCAAACTGATTAATTGGAACTGCTTGGTATTCAAAACAGTTGATGAAAAACTTTTGAAAGCCATTGAGGCCATTTCTTATTTTTCAGGACGCAGGCCATGATTACACTGTTCAGCTGAAGGGAACAACGTCTGGGCTAGACGATCAGAATCAGCCTCATTCTACAAAGGTCTCACTTTATTTAGTGACATTTTATTTACATGTCTCCTACCCCCAGCCTTCAGCATTAGTTTGTGTGGACTTTTTCTTCCACGTTGTAAGACCAAAGTCTTCTGGCAACATTATGTAACCAAGAGCTGTAGAAATCCTGGGTTTGGTTTCCTTAAGAGGTGCAACACTGCTAGGAGTGAGCATGGGGCTAACACTGCTCCCGCTCAAGCCAGGGTTGGATACGTGGCTTACATGGGGTATGTACAAAGCAAAGATTAAAAAAAAAAAGTCCATTTTAATCCTGTTTCTTTTTTAAAAAGTCTGGCAGGCCAGGTGCCTTCATCTCTTTCCTGATAAAAAAATAGGATATTATAGATCAAATTCCCACTAATATGTATTTAAAATGTTTATAAAGTGTATTACATCAGGACCTGAGCACTTCAGTCTGTGAGGCGCTTTGCAAAGACCCAACAGTTGAAGAGTTTCTAGTACACACATACATACAATATATCAAGAATGAGAGCAAAGCTGCATCATCTCTGCATCATACTGAAGCTGAGAAGCTAAAAAGTTTGTCAAGGATCATAAATCAGTAGGAAAAAGAGCAATTAAAGCAAACTACCCTCAATGCTTCTTTTATTTTGGACAGGAAAACATTCTGAGATTCTTTCACAAGAGTGCAACGCAAGCATATAAAGCACTGATATTCCTAAGGCAAAGTCTTCAGCTAAATTCTCCTCAGAGAGCTCCAAGACGCCACGAGTGAGTTGCTCTCTATACAGGTGCACTGATCCTGGAGGCGTTTCTGCCCTCGCTTGCGCTGCAGCAACTGTCCTATGCACACGGGCTGCAGCAAGAGCCTCTGCAGCACCAGAGGTGGCTTCCTTGCCTTCTTTACTCAAAGACAGCAAAAGGGTTAAGGCACAGAGCATGCAGGCTGCAAGGCAAGCCCTGCCTTGCGTGTGGGAGTAAATGTCATATCCCGCTTCACAGGGTATTTATAGCGCAGCACTATTTGGGAAGTGAAACTTTTCAATGGAGAGGTTTTCACAACCAGTTGCTTCAGGTTTGAGTTCTGGCGAGCTCAACAGCTGAGGACCCTGTTTTAGAGATCCCCACTCTTCATTTGGCTCTGAATGATAAAATGAAATAAGCAGGGTCACAATCTGGGGACCCAATATTAAAAAGCTTGAGTTTCCTCCAGCCAAAAGGCAGCCCACTTGAGTTCTGCAGCTGACCCATCAATCTTGTAAGCCACAGGAGGAGCAAGTCCTGCTTTGTCACACTGGACCACACTACCTGCTGGAGGAGCTCTTTCCACGCGCGAGAGGCTCCCAGAGAAGCAGCCTCCAGCACAAGCAGGCGGCTCCTGGGGGACATGGTTCCCTCCACAGCCTGGCACATCCCACATCCCCCTGCCCCTCAAATTACTCCACGCAACTGGTGCCATGTATCTACCCATGGGGGGCGGGGGGGAACGGGACAAGCACTCAATTTAACACCAGATGCAAGGTAGGGGGAACCCTGCACTTACAACTACCCTCAGAAAGGTGACTGTGACCCAATGTGCAAGACAGTGACAGCTCACATCTCCTGTGCTGTGAGCTCAGCAGCACTCAGAGCAAGGGCTGGACCTAAACTTCAAGACAAGGGATTAGAAGGGGAGAGCATAGACCACAGCAGCAAAAAGCTGGGAGTAGTGGTGTGAACAACTGGTACGGGGGTTAAGTGGTCAGCATCTCCCACAGCAACTTAAGCTGGGCTTGAAGAATAACACTGCATACGGGAGACAAGGTTGTAGGAGCTGTAAATCCCCAGATCGAGATCTTCACTGAAGCAATCGTTGCTTAAGGCTTGCCCTGGTTCAAAACCTTATACAACTCGCTGTTTGGAACATGCTGCTCTTGACTCACAATGTGCAGTAAGCCCAAAAAACTTGGGACGCAGTTCCAAAATAAAAGCTTCTTTTGAGCAGTGGTCTCACCATAACCAGGCCGGAAAGGAACAGAAAGGCCTTTTGTGAAACTCTGCTCTTAGAGCTTTAACTATAATCACAGCACATATTCCAAGAAGGAGGTCTTGACCTTACTGGGTCATCCAAAGGGAGAGCTATGCAGATTTTGTAGCAATTATTAACACATCTATTAGCATGAATTCTCAAAAACTAGTTAGAAATACCCTGTAAGGCTACACAAGTCAGGACCGCAGCTGTATTTGCATTCACTCCATATATCCTCACCCCGCTAACTACTTGTGGGTTGTTTTTACAACCGCAACAGAAACCTGAGCTTGGTTGTACTTGTCCATCTAATTACAAGGTAAGGATGGAGCAGAGGTCCCCAAGCCAGCACCCATCTCCAGTCTTGCTTTTAGCAGCTGGGTCATTTCTGCATAGGTGGGTTGGCCATGTTGTTCTCACCCTGCCGCAAACACACTTTTCCTGCCGCAGAGGTGTCAGAAGCACTCCAGCAGATCAGCACACGCTGATCTTATTTCCTACTGGCTTAATAGGATTCTTTACATCTTTGAGCTATCACTGTATGTAATGAAGACCACTTGCCTACTGCAGCAGATAATATTACATTATTTACACTCTGTTTGTACTTTCAAGACATTCTTTACAGCTCCAAGTGACCAACTTCTCTACCAGTAAGTTGATTGAGACCACTGATTCATTGCACGTAATTTAACAAGAGCAAGGCAGAGTATTCTGGATGTCAGTGTCAAACTCAGGCTTGTAACAAGTTCCACGTGTGCTTCTCTCAAAATCCCTCAACCCTCTGTACTTCCTTTCTGCCCTCTTCACATAACAGCTGCATAATTTACCTCATATGAGAAGTGTGCCTTGGTTAGAAATCACAAAATAAACATTAAGATCCATTATGTTTTGTAAAAAAAAACACTGCTTGATGTTCTTCCCATTGTACTAGAAGTGTCAAATATGTGAGCTACGGCCAAGTATTGGAAAAGCCTATGGAATAATCTCTTGACTAAAACATACCGTGTGTCATACTGACCTACTATGGTGTTTAAGCACTGCTGGTTTTGCTCTGTAACTGGGTGAGAGTGAATTATTTTTCAGCACCCTATACTCCTAGTATCTTACAGAATAACCTGTATCTGTATTAAGCCAGTATATACTAAGACGAGGGATTTGGGATCCTGCTTCTGCAAGTTTCAAGACTGCTCAGAGCATCATCGCAGTGGATATCTGTGAAGTCCGTCTGCCACAACCGTGAGCCATCCTGCTGCAAGGGGCACAGCATTTTAAATGTGACAAGAGCCCAGATCCGAGGGGACTAAGCAAACACACCAAACCCAATTTCCACAGTTCTTGAGAGCTCTGCAATTATCTTATTTTCAATTTTCTTCACTCCCTCAGGCAAGGGATCAAAATTACCCCAAAGAAACCCTCAACTTTTATGTGGCAGCAGCAAATAATGCTAAAAGCAAAATTTGGAAAGAGAACTGTCACTTAATTAGAAAAAACATAGACTAAATCAGGAAAAACCTCTCAAGATCATCACTAATTCACACTATTCAAAAAACATCTCCATAAGAGCACTACAAACTCCACCAGCCACCTCAGCTGTGACTGAGGACACAGGTGACTCATCCTCTTTGCTTCCATGGTCTCCATGCCCCTCCAGAGTCCTGGAATGGGAAAGGAAGAAAGTTAATAGGTTCCGTGGGAGTAAGTGTTGAGGTCATAGCTTCTTAAGCCACGAGTAATGGGACCTTTTAACTCCACCAA
>VZSV01000320.1:413535-438715 GCA_013398735.1 Nothocercus julius
GAGGTACCGCGACCCCGCGGCGCCGCTCCCCGTCCCTGACCAGGCTGCTCCGGCTTCTAGGCACCAGACTCGGCTTTTTCCCCCCTCATGATTTAACTGTTTTCCCCTTTGCTGCTGCCTCGGGCGCAGTTTCACCCTCCCTTCCGCGCCGGGCGTCGGAGGAGCAGGTTTAAGATCGCTTCACCCAAACACACAAGTGAACAAGATCGGAAGTTCGGTTAAACTGCCGCCCCGCTCGCCGCGTGCGGCCCTGCTCTTTGACAAAAACCTTTTTTTCTTTTCCTCTTCTGGCAAAAAGGTTAAAACACTTCTCTGCTGATTAATAAGTCGCTGCTGTGGTCGATCTCAGATGCTTCCTGTCTGCTGCAGCAGTCGCGTTACAAACGTGTCCGGGCCCGGCGCGTGTCACAAGCGGCAGCCTGAAACTTGTGGCCATAAACAACACTTGAATTGCTTCCTAAAGAGCCTTTCTGGACCCGTTTTCTGCACTGGGGTTTGCAGCTTCCTAGCTGTGACACCGAGGAGGGGAACCGGAGCTGGGCCTCGGACACGCGCCTGTCGTGCGCCGCTTTATTGTGTTTTAACGAAGTTAAAATCTATTACTGGCCCTGCCACTAGATTCCACGGGAATGAGTCATTTGCTATTAACTATTAAATTTTAACTGTTAGGAGAGACGGTGTCTCGGGATAGTCTGCTGTGGAGAAGGGCTCTCCCGGACAAGTGTGTAACAGCCCCAGACTGGGAGGGTTTGCGGGGCCTGATCCAACGATGCTGGAGTTAATGAACTTTGGAAGGAGGATCGGGATAAGTAGTGGCAGTGTAAGAGGGACATGGCCGCTAATTAGTACCCTAATGGCAAGCAGGAGAATGGGAGCGGGGTGTCCCTTTAACCTTCGTAAGGCAACCTGTGAAGCTGTTGGCAAATATTGCTCTGATTTGCTGGTAGAGACGGAAGGAGAAAGGTCGGAAAGAGCAGAAGTCTCCCAAGCTCCAAGAAGAGCAGCTCGCTCTGAGTAGAAGAGACCTGGATTAGGGAAAGGTCTGGAGATGCTGTGGAAGGGAGAGCCACAGGATGCGCTGGAGGAGCAAGGAGGAGAGGCCTAGCCATGGGGGGAACTTAAATCTGTAGTCTTTTTTAATGGTCTTTTTAAATTATATTTTGGTAGCATCAGCTTGCTAAGCCCTGAAGAACATGGAACACTGCAGATCTGAAACACGGTTCTTAGATGCCGCTCTTAAAGTGGGAGTTTCTCTGATATTGCTCAATGTGGGCAGAGAAATTTGTCTTTTTTTCCACATCTCTCACATAAAATCATACTAATTGAGTTTTGCAAGATGGAGAATGAATTAAGCTTATGTAGAAATGCTCCTATCCGTACCGGATATAACAGAACTCCTGTTTTTGCTTGGCGTTTTGACACTGCCGCTCTCTTGTTGCTTTGTGGTGTTTTGGCAAACTGAAAATCTCGAGCCGCACAACAGTGTCTGTTAATAACTGGTGAAAGCTTCGTCTTCTACCTGCGCTGAATTGATTTTAATGAGCACTTGCGGTTCGTGTCGGAAGTTGTCCATTTAAGTGCTTATATCTTGAGGAAATAGCTTCTCTCCACAAATGGGCCTTAAAAGTCAGGATGTTTTTAAGCTGTGTCCTCAAAGCTTGTGTATAAACAGTGAAGTTGAATTTGAAAAGAGAACTTTGTCAGCCCTCAAGTTTAAGACTTATGCTTTCTGTAATAGTTGTTCACAGAGCAGTCTGGAGAAATTAGCTGCTCTGAGTGAATTGGGATGCAGTGACATTTATGAACTTGAGGGAAACGGCATCTTTCATGTCCTTGCTCAAGGACACGCCCCAGCATGAAAAGAAAGGGTTAGGTGTGAGTTGTACCCACGTTTATATTGCAGGAAATATTTGGGTACTTCTGGAAATTCAGATACTGGTTAAACCCAATCAAATACTTTTCTATAGAGTCTGTATCCAAACTACTGCAATATATCAACATCTAGCAACCAAAAGGATAGTTGAAGCTTCTTATCCTGGTGTTCATAGTAAGCAACATAAATGACTGAAACTGGATTTTGAAGTATTTGCTGTCAAACCACTTGAAAGAATAGGTTTGCATATTTATTATCACTTATAACCCAGCTTGCTCATGACTGTGATCCTGATAGTGAAACCCTTCAAACTGTGAGTGCTGGTAGGGTTTAGGTAGAAACTGGTGATCTTCAGGTCATCTTTCGCACCTGAGAGCACAGGAGAGACCAAGAGGCACCAGCCAAGATGCCCCTTGTGCAGACACATGGATATCAGTGGCGATGCAGGAGGAGGTGAAGACTGTGCACATTCTGGATGAAACCCAGTGATCTGGCTCCCCAGTATTATAATCAGCCAGGTACTCTGTTTATTTAACTTGTGGACCTCATAGCTGTCTGGTTTTCTCCTAAATTTCAAGCAGCATTCAGTATGTTTTAAGGTAGGGCTGTGTATTGTGTACTATAACTTTTTTTTTTTCTTTTTTGCTCCCTTCTGAGGCAAATTGAAACTTCTCTCTTGCTGACTGTACTGAGCTTGTTTAAATAACAACTTCATACCCATGCGACAATAATACGCCTTAAACTGACACGGCTGAAAACGGAACCTTCTTAATTTCAGTTCCATCCGAAACGTGGGCAGGGACGATCATCTACGCTCCCCAAGCAGAGGGAGAGAAGATGAGAAGTCCTGAACCAATGGGAGAAGCTCCTTGGGCTTGAAAGAGCACCGCGAATATTTCTACTTCCTAGACACTAGATATTTAGTATAATTCATTTTTCAATGCGTGTTGTTCATAAGATTTTCTCTTTTTAGCCAGTACTCAAGATAGATATTCTTGAATACCTCCCGACAGAGCTACAGTTGTCAGGAATTGAAGGTCTCTAAAGGTTTAGCGTCATTTCTAGGGCTGAGGCTCCAGGTAACAGCAATGGATGACTTCCTGCTCTTCGCCACTATTGCTTTTTTTGCAGTGGTCAGTAAAGCAACATTGCTAAAATTTTACTTAGATGTTCCAATAAACCAATAGCAGCTGCAAAAGCGAGGGCTGGCCTAAGTTAATGCGTTGTGCATTTAACTCTTCTCAATAAGGAAGTGGGAAACCTCACTGAGACAACATGATTTTTTTTTCTCAAGCTAAATGTCAGTCTGAAACTGCTACCGAACATTAGCACTCAAACCAGGAGAAGAAATCTACATGCTTTGAAGCCGATATATGAAGTCTTTTGTGTATTTTAAAGCTCTTACCCAAGTCCTTTTTTCTTTCTTGAGCGAAATACAGGGCTGCTCCACTAAATGTGGCTTAAAATTCTCCAAAGAGCAGCTTGGCAAGGGAGATTGGACCGAGCGGAGCGCGCAGGGCCGTATGCTGTGATGTTCTGCAGAGCGCTTAGCGCTGCAGAGGTGTTTGCCTCACTTGTCCGGCTGCTGTGTGCAAAGTAACCTGATATAACAAAGAAGTGTTCTTCGAAGGTCCCAGCTACAAGTCGCTTCCAGTGGTAGCGGCCAGTGTCGGGTTGGAAGATCTGCTGAGGCTGAAGCTTGGCTTGTTTGAAGAAGGGTGGGAGAGGGAGGGGATTTTCAAGGGAGCGGTGAGCACAAGGGTGTCCCTTGTCTCAGGAAGGCTTGAGCGTCCCCTTCGTTCTGACTCCCTGCACGTCTCAGGTGGCCTTGTCCTCTACACTGGGTTGTCACCGGAGTGCGGACGGTATTTGAGGAAGGAGTTGCTGCTGCCATCGGCCAGTGCCTCCGCAACATGAGTGATCCTGTGCCCAGCTTTCGTGCTGTAAAAACGTTCTTTCTGTTTTACAGCAGCGAGAATGAACACAGAGCTAGATGTGAGATCATAGCAAAGATAAGGGGCAAGGAGTCTTCAGCACTGGTGGAGCTTGCAAAGGCCCTGTGTGGGCTAGGGATGCAGTTTGCCTCTATCGATTGCGTTACCTGACTTTCTGTTCCTTCAGTGTACGCAGCGCTTTGCTGGTTTTGAGGAAGGAAGAAAATTGGGAATATTGAAATCAATAATTACAGTTGAACCTAAGTGACTTGGTCAAGGGAAAGGAAGTTTTCAAAAAAAAAAAGGAGCAGTTTTAGGGAAGAAGCAATGATCCTCCGGCTCCATAACTTGTGGCTCCCAGTGTTACCTTTATAACTTATGTCTGTCCATGGAAATACTCGTCCTGGTGGTAAGTAAAGAGGCCCCCAAAGCCGTTACTCCAGCATGTCTAAAGTGGGGTAAATCCTGTCCTCTCTGCTCTTGCTGTGGACCTCAGATATTCAGGTGATGTTCCCAGGGCTTCCTTTTATCAAAAAGCTTCTTTTTATCAAAAGATTTATCAAAAATAGGTACGCGCAGTATGAATGGGACTTGCGATCATCTCCCCAAAGGGACAGTGAGATGAGTCTGGCTTGTTCAGTGTGAAATATGGCCTGCAGGAAAACTTATGGCTCCCTAATTCCTTAAAAGCTCAGACTTTTAGAAATCGCAGCTTCTCCCCAAATTCACTTTGCATGCTGTAGAATAGTTGGGTTTCTGATTCCCCCATGGACCTGAAAATGATGTGGAAACTGTTAAACCAGGCCAGGCTCGTAGGCTTGTGGCCTACGCAGCCTCCTTAGACCTGAGTCACTCATTAAGCCGGCTGCTCCATGCTGGGCTGGAGGACATTGCTTTTACAAGAACTATCCCTGATTTTTTTTCTCTTGGCAAGTGAAGCACCTACTTCATTGGCTTCAATCTCAGTGATGTTTCTGGGTTGCTCTTTTCCATTTCAGACTTGCGGTTCTGCCTCTCCACTCCCTGTTGTCTTTGAATTCAAGCCGGGGGTGATTGGCAGAATTCTGCACTGCTGGAGAGGGGACCAGCTTTGCCCTGCAGGCCTTCAAGGTGAGGAGCAGGCAAGGAGAGACAGAGTTAATGCAAATCGGGAGAGAGTGAGTACAAAAATAGCTCTGAACTTGTCAGTTTGGTCACTGGTGGCTTGGGTTAGTCATCTGGCAGGCTGCCTTTCTGCTGCTCCCAGGGATTATTTTACAGTGCTGAGATTTGACATAATTTCTGGAGAGAAGAGGCAGGGGAGCGCTGGGGCGAGGGGGGTTCTGTCATCGGCGCCTCTCCCTCCCGCAGCTGTTCTGTGTTTTGCCGCTCGATGTGCCCGTTGTTGACGCCTCTTGTCTACCTGCCAGGTTGTTAGGTGACTCACTCCGGATCGCCCGTGTTCCTGCCCTTGGCTCCCAACCCTTCCCCTTTCCTTGGTGGCGCCGAGCACCCACTGCTGCCTGTTCTGGAGCTTTCCCCATTGAGGTTTGTGTTGCTGGGCTTGTTGCCCCTGGGAAACAGATAAAAAAAGAAAGAAAAATAATGAAATGAAAGCAAATCCCTGCTGCAGATTCAGCCCCTGAGCCTCACGGGACATGCCCTGGTAACAGTTACGTGGACTTGTGCTTCGTGGCTCCCATTCAAGCGGCGCTTTGCTCCTTGGCGGCTCAGTGGTGCTTGACGCCGGTACGCACTCCCTCGGGATTGTGGATTTTGGTGCCGTGTTTAATGATGGAAATGTTCGTGTTCAGCCTTCGCACTTGAACTGTGAAAGGGCTGTGGAACGAGGAAATGACCCCACAGTTGAGAGGTGATTCTGGCTGAAAGGAGAACAACTGCGTTCTGCCTTTCTTGGAACGCAGGGCAGGGGGCACGGGAGCCCCACCAGAGCCTGATTTCCTGCTGTTCTGTGCCCAGTGGGTTTGTAGGAAACTCTTTTAACGCCACATATTGCTGATAGTCCACAATATTCCCTTATCCTGCCTTGCTCCCAGCCTTCCTTCATGCTTCTCCCTTTCCATCCTTGTCTCCCTTCCATGTTCCCCCTTGTTGGGGGCCCAGCTGGCCAAGGCTTGGCATGTGCTGGAACTTGTCTGGAGCTCCATTTGCACTAGCTGGTTGGCTAGAGTCAGCCTGATTGGCTCGTCAACAGAGAGGAGAGGACCTGGCTTTGACCTTCCTCTTTTTCCAGCACCATCACAGTCCTCTTCCTGACTCCAACTTTGACCTGATTAACTTTAACCTGATATACAGGCTTCTTTTTAGTGGCCTGAGGATTTCAAAAGCTATTGGCCAGCAAGGGGCAGGGAAGGTGCATGGGAGGAGATGTGGACAGGCAGGCAGTTGGCCCCGGCCTGCTTCATTGGAAGGAAAAATGAGAAATGGATTTGAGGATGTCTGAGTCCAAGGAACAAAAAATTAGCAGCATTTTGTGAACATTTAGGTGGTTTGTGCTGTAAGGACGTGAGGTAATTTTGCCTAGGGGCACAGAGAATATGCAGCCAATGGATCTCATCTCTCATGTCTCCTCTTTTTGTGAATGTTCTTATTTAAGAAAAATTCCCTCTTCTATGTTGTTCTGTATGTGTTAAAGCTAAGGGAATATAACAAGGAATACATTTTGCATTGAAACCTAAGTAGTCTCATGCGTTAGTACTGAGAATAACACTGATTGTTCATCTCTTCTGTTGTATCACTCAGGGATGGTGAGCTGGCAATCCTGGCTTCATATTTAGCTTCTTCATCAGAGCTTGGGTAGGACCTTGATTTGGATTGAATTATTTTGTAACTGATACCTTCAGCTGCCTTCTTCCTCGCGAGATTGAAGCCACTCCTGCCTGTGAAGTTGTATTGTAACAAGTGGTCTTTTTGTTCTTACTCAGTGCCTCTCTGAACCTGTGAAATGGCAGTGATGGGAATTACATGCCAAGGAGCTCCTGACCCAAACATCAAGCACAAGAAGGAGCTCACGGCAACAAAGGGGCTCAATGAGACCGTGAGTGAAAAGCAGAGCAGTGTCTGCAAAGAAGATTCAAAGAAGGTCACCTTTCACAGTCCTTGGAAAATCCTAAATGATGTAATCACCAAAGGAACAGCAAAAGAAAAAACAGAAGGCGGCTCTGCATCGATTTCTATTATTGCCCAAGCAGAATGTAAGTAGCAGGGCGGCGTTTGCTCTTCATTGAGAAAAAGGAATGTGTAACATGGTGTGCGATTTCACTCACTTTGAGCTCCTGGAGAGCTGGGCTGAATTCTATTTGTAATCCCAAGTGGGGTGGAATTGGTGACACATCCCAGTCTCTATTTAGGCAGCTCATGAAATCTCCTAATAATGTGGCAGCATCTACTGAATAAAGCAGAAATAACAGCCATATGGCTGTTGCAGCTAGCTTTGCTGACTAGAAACGTGTCCCACCGGATCATCTATTTTTGACTGACTGCTGAAAGGTGTTTAAAAAAACAGCTTTTGGGTGGGAAAGTGCTTGAGGCATCAGGGGATCACAATGCTGGAAGATATCTAATGCTGGAGGAGGAAGAATGTACCGCGGGGATGCAGCGTGACTGTGCGTGGTGATTTATGCATCTGGGTCGCTGCTTGGTTCAGGAGGGTGGTAGAGGTGCTTCTCAGTCCAGTTCTTACCAAGATGTGTCCTGTTCTCTTCATGCAGGTGAAAACAGTCAGGAGTTCAGCCCTACATTATCAGAGAGATCCTTCATTGCTCATAGTAAGCGCTACAGGTAGGAGGTCTCTTAATATGAGTACTCAGCGTCACTGTTCTGTGCGCTGACTTATTTCAAATCATGCTGGCTCTCTGTATGTGCAACTTTTTTTTTCCAGAGCTCCTCCTCTTTGTAGAAGCCTTTGCTAAGGATGTGGCTTTTCCCAAGAATCTTCCTCAAAACCTTTTTGTATTAGGAAGAAATAAAAGTGCACACCACTCAAAACACCTTGCGTGTGTCTCATTACCAATGCCTGCTCATTTATTATCCTTTGTAATCTGCGTGGATATTTAGGGTGGCAGATTTGTTTCAAAGCAAAGGCCAGGAGATCTGTTTCGTGTGAGGTTCGTGGGCTTGAAGTAGAAAGATTCAAGGGGCAGTTTTTGGTCTTCTCTAATTGAGATTAGAATAAGATGCTGTCTGGTCTGTGTCGCATTTCAGACACTGAATCTGAGCCTTGTGGGACTTGACATTGCCCACTAACTTTGTAACATTGCCCCATGAACCAACTGCAGAAAAGCAGAGTGGGGTAGTTCTTAGGGGGATATATATGGAATGCACAGCAGGTATACGTTCAGGTCAAGGCAGTATGGCAATACCCATCCAATCCAGAGCTCTGCTTGCTGGATCTGGTAAGCATTTAATGGTGTACCAAGGCCGCAGAGAACAGTGGAGGATGCTGAGCTGGCTGTGAACTGTGTCACTGTTCGGTAAAGGCAGATACCTGTTGCATGGATCAACAGAACAATTACAATTTCTTCATCTGAAGATCGGTTTTCTTGTTTCCTCTTACAACTTGCAAAAACACAACTGTCAAGATCGTGCTGAATAACTGCAAGCAGGTATTCTTCTTTAGAGATTCATCTATTTGCGTAGGCCCCCACATATTGTTCTGGCCAGCACAGCTTTATGTATATATGATTTCCTAGAAAAGGGATTGTAACATTACAATAATTGAGCTCTACATGCCAGCAGTTTTTGGCTGTTTGAAGCTGTTTAATTTCAGTTTCCTTAGTCACCCTTTTCCCTTGGTGAGAATACCCTTGGGGTATTCTCAAATAGGGAAGATGTTTATATTGTAAGTGCCTTTGTTATTTTTAACAAAACTTTTAAATAGATTTTATTTATATTTAACCTCTGTATTCCCTAAAATTCACAGACATATGTTGTCTCAAAGCGACCTGGAAGCATTCAGTGCTTTTCAGTGTCTACTCTGCCCTCTAGTCCTGCTATTCCTTGAAGAATTTGTGAATGCTGTACAAGTCAATACTTTGTGTTCTTTTTTTTTCCCTCCTCTCCTCTATTTCTGTCTTAAAATGATTCTGCTTGGGTATCAAAAATCTAATTTGTTGCATTTTAGAAGGTAAGAAATTATCTTACAGTTCTCTATTCTTAAAATCTCCAAAGACGGTATTGCTAATTCTCATTTCTGTTCCGTTGGTAATAACTGTTAATTGAAAGCATGCTTTTTACCATCAGATATAAGAGACTTTATGACTTTATGCTCTTTTATTTTTTCGATAGCCGGTCAGACAGTCTTGATCAAATCCCTAACAATGTGGCCCATGCAAGAGAGGGGAAGATGGCACCTACCTGTTGGAGAGGGAGGCATCGTGGTAAAAACAGGAAGAAACGGCATAAAAAAAGATCCAAGCTGAAAATACAAACAGTGGCTGCTGGCAGACGTGGTCCCAGAACTCCAGAACAAGAAAGCTGCACCCCAATTCCAGTCCAGGTGCGGGTCGTTATTAGATACTCCTTTTGTATTGTTGGGTCCCTTGCAAGCTGCTACAATTCTTGATTGAATTTTGGGTGGCTTTACTGAGGTTCCTGCTCAGTTGTCCTGTTTTGTTTTCTAGGAGGATGAAGCACACCAAAGTACTCTCTACAGAAACAATTTTTGGGTTTCAGAACTTGGCAAGGATTTGACCTATGATCCGCTGCTGTTTGAGAAACCTGGGAAACTTTTGTCCGCCGGCAAACTCCCTTCACCAAGGAGCCAGTACAAAACAGAACTGCAAAGGCTGATCAGCCCTGTTCAGTGCCTTAGTCATGTTTGGAAACGTCACTATCCGAGGGACAGTGTTCCACAGCCTGAAACGCTTCACCCTTTCCCATACAACATAATACCTCCTCATTTCCCACCCCTGGAGAGTCCTCTCCATGCCATGAAACTCAACGCACTGGGAACATACTGCCCTGGTGACTTCAACTATCCAGACAGGGAGCATCGCTTATCTAGCCTAAACTTAGAATGCAGTTTCCCCAGATGTGTCAACCAGTCCATGAAAACCAGTTCGGACAAGATTTCTGTGGAAGAATACTTGGTAGATGCCTTGAAGGGGAGCGTGAGTTTCGGCGAACCGCAGAATTTAGCCAGCCTAGCCAAGACGTGGAGAGGAGGCGGTCTGGACCTGAAGGAACCATCCCAAAAAGCAGATGAAAATGAAGGCGTGCTACTAAATGAGGTGATCTTCTGACGCTGACCACTGTGCTGTGCTAGGCAGAGTTCCTCTTGCGTTTCAGGAGAAAGAATCTGCCTCCACGTACTGGCTTCTGTAGCAGTATTGCCATTTCTAAAGGGTTCTTAATGATATGGCTAGAGCTCAACACTTTTTAGAAGGGTATAAAACCCTCTCGTAGAGACTGGTTCGCCAGTACGCCATTCACAAAATATGCCTGGCTTACTTAAAAATTTATGAGAAGCATCTCTGTTGGTGGTCAGTCTTCCAAAATGCTTTCTCTGTTGGTCTGTGAAAGAATCCAGACCATTCAGGTGAACAGGCTGCAATATTTGATTGATTATAAGATGACCTGGACACTAACACCAACAGTAAAAGGTACCTGTAACCTGTAAATCAAAAGGTGCAAAGAGTATGTCTGCTACCTCTGCCAGGAAACCAAAAATTTACCCCATCCCTTGAGAAAGGCAGGAGTTTGGCCCAGCAGATGCATGTAAATCTTCCTGATTCATCTCTCCTAACAGCAGCTCTTTACCGGCCTCCCTAAACTCCTCTTATAGGATTTTGTAGTCGGTGACAACCCTATCGTATTGTCAGTGCAGTTCAGAATGTGACTTATCTGCCTGGACACATCTACACCGAGACCCAAGGCACAATTCTTCTCCGTCTCCTGTCTATAAAAAGGATCTAGCT
Source organism: Nothocercus julius (assembly GCA_013398735.1). NCBI lineage: Eukaryota > Metazoa > Chordata > Aves > Tinamiformes > Tinamidae > Nothocercus > Nothocercus julius. The sequence goes on from VZSV01000320.1 coordinate 424,260, forward strand.
CCCACATAGAGATCTACATTTAGTTGGATGGATCTTTTGTTCATAGGATTTCACTTCATAACAATATCCTCTATGTGAAGGGAGGAGTCTGGAGCTCCAAGCTGCCCTTTTTTAGGACACAGGGGTGCAGTTATTTAGATCAACCAGTGCATGCAGAAATCTGGCAGGTCCTCCTATATCCTCTCACCTCAAGCCAGTGACAGAAGCAATATTGCACTGTGAGAGGCTGTGGTACTATTGAGCTTTTCTAAATATCTTATCCTCTCTCTCTCTCTCTCTCTCTCTCTCTGGGGCTTGGCGTGTATGTTTTCCTATGCTTGTTTCATCTCATTTTCTGATTTTTAACCCCCAGAAACTAAAGCCCGTGGATTATGAGTACAGAGAAGAGGTTCACTGGACAAAGTGTCACGGTTCTCTGGGCATTGGCTCTTTTGGAGAAGTATACAAAATAAAGGACAAGCAGACAGGATTCCAGTGTGCTGCCAAAAAGGTAATCCAGGTGTAAGAAATCGGGGGAATTGTTTGATGCAAGAAAGCAGAAATACTGTCTTATCATTCCAGAATATAATGCTGTTGTGGTTATGCTCAGGGCAAATTTTCAGGTGATGGCATGGAGAGAAGAAGCAGATAGACCCACTGTGCACACAGGGGTTCTCTGTCTGAGCAATAAGAAATAGGTTCATTTGAACTTCAGAGGACAGTACAGGGCGTTTGGCCTTTCTGTGCTGAGACAGACTAGAAGAGTAGAGATTTCAAAAAGATTGTAAGTGCATTCTTAGTTAGTAGGGGTGGGGAAAAAGCTCCTGGAGTTTTCTGCTTATGTAAATATTCACGTCTTAAAAAACATCCATTATAAATGATGGCATTGCAAGTGTTTCTCTGCTGAAAAGTGAGTAAAATAGGTAAAAGATAAGGTGATGAGTAAAAACACAAAAAGGAGAGAGTTTCCTCCTGCTCAGTGAGCATCATCGGCAACACCGGCACGTTGTAATGAGGTGAGTTTGGCAAGAGGCTGTATTTCTCCAGAAGCTGCCATAATAATCCATTGTTTGCCAAGATACATCATCGTCATATGATGTATGATGCATGCGGATATCACCTGGATGAAGATATTTATTTGTAGGCCTCCACGGGAGGCCTTAGGGGTGAAGGCAGAGTGATAACGCAAGTAAGTGATGAGAATGTGAGCTCTTCTGCTTGAACTTAACACTTGAATAGTTTCATCAGCTCCGTCAAACCGATAAGTTTCTCACATTAATAGAAAACTTTGAAAAGTGTGTGGGAAGTGTTTGTCTTGAACGAAAATGTTATATGCGAAAATTGGAAGTTGTGATTTTTTTTTTTTTAATTAAAAATGTTCACTTTCTCTCGTTTACATTACTCTCAACTTGATGCATTGCCTAATGGAAAGATGTAAGTAGCAAGACCGAGCCATCTTGTCCATGTTTTTTAAATCATTTCATTTGTGAGCTGTATAGGAAAGATTTTTAACATCTAGAAAATTATTTCTTATCCTGTGTCCTTGCATTTTAGATGTAGAACTTGGTGGGAACATGACATTCTTGCTTTCTGACAATATGAAACTACTCAAGTTAATTATCCACTGTGCCAATACACGGTCTCAGGGGAAATAAATGTGAAAACTGGGGATTTTCAGCAATAAGAGGTGGATTAGCGCTGAGAGAAAGTAGATGCGAGGTTAGGAGGAGCATTAGTCTTTCAAAATGGCAGTTAACGTCTCTCCTAACTCCTAGAAGATTTCAAAGGCTACTTCTGTAGATAAGAAATACATTTTCTCAGATCACACTTTTAACCAGTGAGTCCTAACATGCAAACTGAACACGTAAACCGTAATATATTTCATTTTACATCAGCAACTGTCTGGAACTACTGCTGCCCACCCTTCCTAGACGGGGACTACCTGACCTTCTTCCACTCCGCTTGGTGTTGCAAGCTCCTGCCCTCCAAATTCTTGAGATCAAAGCAAACTACCTCTAGCTGCATTGCTGACAGTGGAGAAACATGATACAGTCTTTTCCCACCAGCATCTTAATGACTCATGTTTTCCTCTGGTCTTTAGCAAATTTTTGTTTTATTTTCTTTGGCCAAACTTAGTGAATAGAGTCTTTCTTAAATCACTTTTCCTGTGCAGCCTGACTACCACCTAAAAAGGTGATAGTGCAGATCACTGCCTGGGGTCATATTTCATATTCCCTCCTGTTTCAAAGGAGCTGCATGTTTCCAAGCACTGCTCTATCCCTGGACTTCTCCCTTTGCATCTCATGAAAGCAGAATTCTTAAGTCATCAGTAATGTCCTCTTAACTGAGACAAACCTTAAAAAAAGATTAAAAATGAGGAAAAAAAAAAAAAAAACTATGCTCAACCATAAGCGAGACATATTGGAACCTGGCATCATTTTTGACTGATGGCTGGTCAGCTCAGACTGAGAGTTAATGTCCCCCTTATTTGTTGCTCAGTCTGAGTGTTCCCACTTGCTATTCATGTTTATTTGGGGTAGTGGAGGTGATTTTGGGGCCTCTGACACTAGACTGAGCAGGACACTGACCTCAGCCCTGGGGATGGACGCATTGGTGAGAATTTGTCACCGTTTGTTGAGTGCCGGCCGCTTCTTTCTTTCTCCAGGTACAAGTTGAACACTTCCGTGCAGAGGAGTTGACGACATGTGCTGCAATAACGAGTCCCAAAGTTGTCCCCTTGTACGGAGCAGTGAAGGAAGGGCCTTGGGTGACAATCTTCATGAAGCTCATGGAGGGTGAGAAAGGAGCAATCACAGTGGAAGCCATTGTAGCTGTCAAATGCCATGGACCTTGATCTCCTCTTCCTCTTGCCCCAGTTTTAAATCTTTTAACCCTTTAGCGCTTTGGTGTATCCACACTGTTCCTAGCGTTAATTCCTCAGTGGGTTGGCATAGGTATGTTTTGCACCCACTGCTGTTTAGACATGATTGTTTCTGAGAGGAGTAATTTCTCCCCTTTCCCCTCTCCCCAGTTCAAGATAAATATCCCTTGGACACCAGCTACAAATACCCTGCATATAGGGGTGTATTTACATGGTACCTATAAAGCCCATTATACTGTAACAGGGCGTGCAGTGTAAGCAAACCTAGAAACATCCATTGCCTGAGGCGTTTTTTTCCCCAACCAGGACCATGGAAAGCAGAGCCTTGGAAGGATCAGCTGAGTACAGTCTAGAAGTGCTTCATCTGGTCACAGAGAAGTTGCTTCTGATACTAAGCAAAGCTGTTAAAGTGATGCTAAGCAAAAGGCTGCCTGAAAGAGGCTGGTTTCCATGGGCAGTAAAAAGTTTGGGATTATAAAGAGGGAACAGACCCATGCATGGAAGGTAAAGACTGCCAGACCTGGCAGATCTTCTTGCTCCTTTGAACAAAATGAAAATTGTTGATGTTGCTGAGAAGTATTTAACAGACAGGCTAACATGAACTCTCTGGATTTTCTTCTGATATGAACACTGTGGATTTTCTTCTAGGTGGCTCGCTGGGCCAGCTGATTAAGCAGAGCGGCTGCCTGCCAGAGGACAGAGCTCTCAGTTATCTGGGCCAGGCTTTGGAGGGCCTGGAGTATCTTCATGCTCAAAACATTCTTCATGGTGATGTAAAAGGTAGAATGCTACTTAACATACATTGTTATTTCTTCCCTTAAAAAGGAGCAAACTGCTTGGACATTAAGAATTAGGTAGTGGCAGAAGGGTTATACTAGGTATTCTGCTCTGTGATTCAGGTCGAGCTTAACTTCATTGTAAACAGATGGACGTGTAGTATTTGTCAGCTCTTTCTCTCTGTCATCCACTGGATCTGGCAGGTTGTTTGCCCTGTCTAACCTCTCCCCTGGGATAGAGGAATCCCCAGTGCAGATAACTGGTAGTGCACAAGTCAGAATAGTTCTAGCTGTGTAGTTGCTAAAGCCAGTGGTGCGCAGTGAGTTTAATGGCTCTTAGTTTGTGCTCATCAAAGACTGTAACTCTCTGGGCTTTGGGTATTTTTTTTCCTTATGAGTGACTACAGTAAATAAGACACTAATTTAAAATCTCTTTTTGAAGCGGACAATGTGCTCTTATCTGATGACGGAAGCAGGGCTCTTCTCTGTGACTTTGGACACTCTGCTCACCTTCATGCAGACGGCTTGGGCAAGTGCCTGCTCACAGGTAAGGTTTATGTGCTGGGATTCTAAAGAATTGCCATTTGTTCTTTGTGGTTCTGTTCCTTTTGGACATTTTTGCCTGGCTAATTTGCAGGCAATTGTGTTTCCAGACTTACGTTGCTCGTAGTGTTGCATTCGTTGATGTATACCACTGCCAGCTAAAATTCATTTAGGGTTGGAACTTGGTCCTTATCTCTGTCCAGAAGGTGGCTGTTTTCTGTAAAATCATATCAGCAATACTATAGTCAGTGTTTTGTCCCTGCAAGAGATCACATCCGTGCTTCTGGGATGAGACTGACTTGGAGATGTAGCCTCTGGACAGCTGAGAGGAGCATGTGATACTACTTTGGGGGTTAAGTTGGCCTTTATGTCACTTCTTTCTGAAAAAAAAAAAAACAATTAGGCTTCCTAGCAGTTGCAAGGGAACAGTTCTGTCTTTTCCATTCAGTGATTATCTTTTGATTTTGCCATCGTGATTTTAGGGAACTACGTACCTGGCACAGAGACTCACATGGCTCCAGAGGTGGTGATGGGGAAGCGCTGCGACTCCAAAGTGGATGTCTGGAGCAGCTGCTGTATGATGCTCCACATGCTCAACGGGTGCCACCCATGGACCCAGTATTACAACCACCCCCTCTGTCTAAAGGTAAGTGACCCAAAACAGCTCCAGTACAAGGCACTTAGGCTGGGAAAACCTAATTTTACCAGCCAGACAGTCACTTCAGGAAGGCTGTCGGAGAGCCAGCTGGGCATCCGAGTTGACACAGATCTCGCTTTGGGAGCTGGTTACTTTTGATTCCCCTTGAAGTGCCACAGGTTATGATACTAGGGCTTTTTTTTCCCTCCTCCTTTATCCTGCTCATGACTTGAATGTGACTTTGTAGCCATTTAGTAATAAAATTACTACTCAGGTCTTTGATCCTATATCTAACAGATGTATCATTTAATGCCATAATTTCATCTGGAAACTCTCAGAATGGGAAGAACCTTTCTGAAAACAAACGAAGCCTCTCTGCGTTAACCTCTTTCACTTCCTGTTTGTCACACAGATAGCGAAGGAGCCACCTCCTCTGAGGGAAATTCCGCCTTCCTGCAACCCTCTCACTGCTGAGATTATTAAAATGGGTCTGGAGAAAGAGCCTGTTCAAAGAGCATCTGCTTCTGAACTGAAAACTAAGACCACAGTTGCACTTGAAGAAGGTAAAAGTGTCCTACCTGTAAAGCTGCTTACCCACACCGGTAAAGCAGGCAGTCAGCAGCTACGTGTGCGTAGTCCTATGGAGGATATCAGTGTGTCTAAGGTGTGACCATGGCCTACGCTCATGCAGAGTTGAGCTCTATTGAGCTGAAGTCTTGAATTCAGCAAAAATGGAAGAAAAAAAAAAGAGGTTTATATGATCCCTGACTGTAACTCCTGTTTGTGGTCAGAGCCTTCGCTCTGGCACTCTTCAAATTTATTTCAGCATAATTCTGCTGAAAGGCTCTACAATGTAGCAAGAACTTGCAGACATGATCTGTCTTCTTTTGGTGACCTGGCATTTTACAGGAAGATGCAACTCAGAACCTCACATTCACTGCCAAACATGACTTTTGCTTTATTTTTCTGTATGCTGATGCTTTCCTCCTTTTTGTTATTGCAGTGGGAGGCGTGACAAGCCCCTGGAAAGGCAAATACAGAGAGCCCAGACATCTGGCTTTAAACAAAGAAAATGATCAACAGGCCTCCCTGTCTCCCACAGTGAGCCCAGTTTCTGAGACTGATTCTGACCCAAAATTGTCAGAGAAAGTTTCTTTTGCAAGCCCAGAGGTACCACCCCCATCGCTGGAGCAAACAGAGGAGGTCGAGGGAACCCCTTGGAACCTGTGCAAAGAGTTACCTGGGATCTGGGATCCTCCACCTCTCTCTTCTTTGGCTCCTCTCCCCCTGAAGAGCTGCAGTCATGCAGAGAGAGTAACAACCATCTCAGAACAAGAGCTTCAGCAGCTAGAAATAGGTGAGCAAAATGGAAAAGGAATTCAACTTTTCAATTGGAAAGATATAAAAATGCAGTTGCTCTCTTTTGCCTTCCGGACAATTATTTCTCTAGATTAATGTAGAGATAAGCCTCTCAGATGGGAGACATCAAACAAAGCAGCTAAGCTGAGATCAGTCTGCAAATGTTTTGTCGTGGGCTTTGGAAAACCCATATCCACCTACCAAGGAATTGGATTAGCAGCAGCTGTAAAAGTTCAGTGTGAAAATGAGTAAAATTCTAGTCCGGTTCCACTACCAGAGAACATCTCAAACTTTAATTTCTTTATCCCATATTTTCTGTCTTCATAAATAAATAGGAAAAAGTCATCTTGAAGTGTAACAATTGCCACAGAATTGAGGAATGATTACCAGCATTTTAGGGGTGACTGGGGTCCTTGTCAGGTCTGTATGTTCTCAGTGCAAGTTACTGCAGGAGTTGAATAGTTAAGTTTATCTTTTTCCTGAGTATGATGCAGATGACATTAGGGCAGGAAGCATGAAAGGAATCACTGCAAATACCTTTCTTCTCTACTTTTTGCTTGCAGAACTGTTCTTGAACAGCCTGTCACAGCCTTACTCACTGGAGGAGCAAGAACAAATGCTTTCGTGCCTCAGTATTGACAGCCCTTTTGTGTCGGATGCCAGTGAGAAGGTGAATATAAACAGACACTGATGTTGTTCCTGTGGGTTTGGAGGGTGTCAGGGAAACCACCCCCGGGATGTTGGCAGCTCCAGCCATTGGACATCTGGAGCTTCTCCGATCTGCTATTGCTTTCTGATGCCCAGTTTGCTGGAGAGTACCGTGGTAGGAGCTTGTTGTTCCAGAGCAAGAGGATATTTAGGATTTTAGTTGTTCTTTAGTTTGACATCCAACATGGGTCCACTTCCAGTTGCTCTCGTGGGCTTTGTTCTCACAGCAGACATCAAGCTTGTGGATCTGGAAACCTCCCGGCCTTGCCCGTGTCCATGCAGGAACAAGGAGCAGAAGGATCAGCAGTGAGCGCAGGATCTGCGCTGAGCTGGGCCTGATGCCTTTGTAACCGAGGAACCTCTTCCTCGGAGGAGTGGTAGCCACAGAGAGGCTGCTTAGGGAAAGAGCAGAAGGATAGGGCAGGAAACACTGACTCTCCTCCTGGACATCCTCTGCCAGCCTATGGATCTGTCCTTCATGAATTTGTCCTAAACCTTTCGTACTTACGACCTAGCAGCATGTTTCTTCCATACCAAGTTTAATTAATTTTGTTTGCCTTAACCCTGATGTTTGTAAACTAGCGAATATCACTGAGAAATAGCAAATGGGCCTCGTTGAACGAGGGAAGACCGTAATTGGATTGTAAACCCTGCAGTCAGGGTTTTTGAAGTCGCAGGGTGCTAAATTGCGTAACCTGTCACCTATGAGAGTCATTCAGTACTGTGCTCATCTTCTCCTGTTCCTGTTCCTCTTCTCAGCCTTGTGATGCTTCCGGGCCTCTCGGATGCTTTAGGCTTTCCCAACTAGTACAGCAGTTTCGAGACCCTGGTTGTTTATGTAGAGTTAAACATAAACTCGGGGTGGGGTTTTTTGCCTTTTTTGTTATTTTGTTGTTTGTTTTGTTTTCCCTGTGTGTTTTATTTGTCACTTACTGACATTAGACTTTTTTCTGCTGCTTTATTCTCCTGCCACTCAGTATGACAAACCCCCCACCTTTCTCCCCGCTTCAACTCTTCCATGAGTTCTTGATTTGACTATTGCAAATAGCTTTTTACATCTGCAAACTGTTGCATTCCTATTCATCCCCTTTTATAGATGGCAGGCAAATGCTGAATAATTTAAATCCCGGTCTATATCCCTGTGGATTTCTACTGTTTCCTTCCTGGGGTCGGTCCCATTTATTATCTCCGTTAAGTCCATTTTCTTTAGGAGCCTTTGGCAAATTTGTTCTTACTTCTGCAGAACTCCCTGAAGGCTTCTCATAGCTTGAGGGACACCATGAGCTCTGGGATTCATTCCTGGAACAGCCAGACAGATGGACAGAGTTTCAGTTGGAACAACCTGCTGAATCGCAGTCGACACACAGACACTCCCAGCTATTTCAACGGTGAGTCTGTCTTCTGAAGCCGTGCATTAATGGTCAGCTACAGCCTCTCAAGAAAACGAGGGTCTGGGATATGGAGTCTGGGAGCCGCTCTTCCCCTTCAGTTACTTTGTCAGACACAGACCCTGCTAAAAGCACTCAGGCTGTCGGGAAGCCAAGTCTGCCCAGTTGTACATGGGTGGAAGGCACCTGAGCCCGAGTAATGTAGTGAGAGCTGGAGAAGCTGCTGTATCCAGAGTGATGCAGCTTTATGCCTTGCCTGGTGCAGAAATATATCCTTTATAATAATAGGCTTCTGCAGAGTAGTCTTAAGGGCATGTTTTGCTAATCAATATGTCTCTTCAGCTGCTGCCTTGCTAAATCCAGCTCTGCTGGGTGAGTTGTTGTCTTCAGCAAGCCTCCATGCTCAGCCAAGGAATACATACATGAAATGCTTGCAGAAAAAAAACCAAAACAGTGCTTCTGATGCCTGTATCTTGCTAATCATTTTTTTCTGTGCTGGACTGCGAATTAATTCTGTTTACAGCAGAAATTAATAACTTCTCTGGCACATTTCAGGAGTGAAAATCCAGATTCAGTTGCTAAGTGGAGAAAATCTACACATCAGGGATTTCCACAGGACAAAGGTGGGAGACATTGCCACTGGGATAAGCAGCCAGGTGAGGCACAAAGCTGAGCACTGCTCGACTATTGCACTTTGGGTCCAGGAAGAAATTTCTTCTTCAATGCAGCCTTAAAGCCAGTGATTGATTCCATTCAGAGACACTAATGGCACATTTAGAAACTTGACTTCAGTGCTGTTGTCATGGGTGTAGTACCAGAAAATATTTCTGAATCCTGATCCAGTGCCTTTTGTCATAGGGACCATAGTTGTTGCTTAAATACCCTTCTCTTTGACTAGAGAGAGAGATTCTTTCCCCTATCCCTAAAGAAAAGCAAATAATTAGATGACTTTTCCTCTAGAGCAGTGATATCAGTGAAAGAAAAGCGCTTGGCTTGGGCTGTGCTGCTGCTGTCCCGTTAGGCTGGGTAGATGTTGGCCGACTCCAGCGAGCCTCAGCGTGGGCCTCCTGAGCAGGGAGCCCTCCCTCCCAGGGAAACTGTTTGTGGCACCAAGAGTAAGGCGGGTGTAAAACGTGGTGATCCTCGTCAAGAGGTTGCAGAAGTCCCCAATGTGTCTGGGTGGTGCTGTTCCTCTTTGGCAAATCTCCTTCTCCTGGGAGTCACAAAGCAAACCCTCACTGGCCCACAGAGAATCTGCAGTGTCTGAACATAGCAGTGCAGCGAAGAACCAGCGGCGATGGCCGAAACCCTGGGTGAGGGGGGTCCGCAGCAGGGCAGACGCGACTCCGGTTCCTGAGAGATTTTTTTTCTCGGGGAAGGTCAGCGTGTTCCTAAGCGTGTTCCAGGAGCTCCTCTCTCCTGGAGCTCCTCGTGGCTTGGGAGCTATTTGCCAGGCATGCTTTTTGCTAGTGGCTGTCCTGCTAGGTGCTGAAGGCCACTGAAGTGTCACTCATCTCTGTCTGTTCTGCTTCACAGATACCAGTCCCTGCTTTCAGTCTGGTGACCAAGGAAGGCCACCCCGTGCACTACGACATGGAGGTGCCGGACTCGGGCATTGAGCTGCAGTGCACGCTCGCCCCTGACTGCGGCCTCAGCTGGACGTGGAGAGTCAAGCACGGGCAACTGGAGAACAGGCCATGAAGTCAGCTCTGCCTCGGAGGTTTTCACCTTGTTGAAATAAGGAATTGCAAAAGCTTCCGACCGCCTCTGCCGTCAAGCACCACGTGCGGTTGCTGGTGTTTTGTGCTGAAGTAGGATAGCGGTTCAGCAGCTCACTGCTCTAGGGCCTCACTTCTTGTTGTCTGTCCTGATCCAGTTCCCAGACACGTCCTGAGCGCCGATGTTCCCCAGAACAGTGGGAATGGTTTGGTTTGCGTCTGAGCGTTAGACTGAGCTTGAAAATGGCAGGTAGAAATCCCTGCTTTGCAGGGGACTGTGGTTGTGCTTTCCAGGAGAGCACAGGGCTTGGATGGGGACACCAGCCTCGGGGTGAAGCCAGGAGCGAACGGCCTCGCTAGGAGGAAGAGGAGGTTGAGTATCTGCAGTGCAGCAGTTTGTGCCCAGGACAACTGGCTGACTTCCTCGCTGGAGGAGAAACAAAGTGTTCTGCAGCCTTTGGTAGCAACAGCTCTACCTGCAGCCTTTGCACGGGGAGAGTTGCAAGCAGTAACCAGCCGGGTTCGTGGTTTCGCCTCCCACCCTTCCCCGCAGATGCTTCCGTCTTGCATCAGAAAAGAGCTTTGTTCCCAGAAAGAGCTTTGCTTGCAGCTCATCCTCACGTCTCCCCCGCCTCGGGAGCTGCCGCCGGCAGAGGGAGCAAAATGCTCTCCAGGAAGGGCAGGAGGAATGAGGGTAGAGGAGGAGGGTTGTGGTGGTTGGTGGAACGGTTAGAGTAGAAGGATTGTGCAGGTTCCTTCCTCTTGTTTGCAGTGCTCCTTGCTGCGACTTCGCTCCGTCCGTCCATCCGGCTCCCCGTGGAGGGAGAAGGATCAGGAGCTCTCTACGCTTAGACAAGGTCTGAATTTTGCTGCTGCATTAAAAAGGAATATATGTAAAAGAAATATCATTCCCAGCTCTCGACGCGGCCGGCCGGCTGGCCTTTCTGCTGGAGAAGGGTCCCCGCAGGCTGGGCCGCAGGGAAGGTGCCCCGGTCTGCGTGGAGCATTAGCTCAGCCCGCGTCCTGGCTTGGGCCGTCCCCTCCATGTCCTGACGTGCTAGAGGAGCTGTCCGGACAGCTGGCTTCAGCTTTGGTGAATTTTACACTGATTTTAGCACTGTTTTATGCTGCTTTGGAGCGTGCTGAGTTTGCAAATCGGAGCGGGCGAGTGCTGCTAGCCCTCCTGTAACCAGAGTGAAAGCGGCGGAGGCCCAAGCTCTGCACGGACCTGGGCAGGGCTGCGCTAGGTCCGTCGTGCGGCGGGACGGCTGCGACGGCCGCTTGGCAACTGCTGCAGCCTTCCCGGAAAGCAGCAAGTGCGGCAGGCACCAAGCGAGCGTGTTTACTCCCCTGGCAGAGGAAGGGCTCCCGAGAAGCAGGATGGGCCCTGCTGGATCCACGCTGCTGCGGGAGCACGGAGAGGCAGGAGTGTCTGTGGTTTCCAGGAGTGAAGTTCAACGACGAAATAGCTGGGAAAAAAAATGTACTTTGGGCCTCCTGTTTTGAGTAGAGGACTCGAGTTTTGCTAAGCACCCGATGTCCTTTCCCTCTGGTCTCCAGAACATTGGCTCTTTCCTGCCATGCTAGGCGGTGGCACCAGAACACTGAAGCTGGGATGCAAGAGAAGAGAGGAGCTCGTGAAGGAACCTGTCGCCACTGTGTAGTTTTTATAGCACTTTTGTTCTAAAGCACTTAAGACGTTGTCCAAAACGGCCACTGCTGACACCTGGAATGCAGCCACGTCGAGGGTCCTTTGCGTGAATGGTGGCCACGTTGCCTGCATCTCCTCCATGAGGGAGTAGGAAGGTCGGCGCAATCTCTTTTTTGGGGATTAGGCACTTCCCGTGCCTCGCACCTTCCTCAGCTTCCTCCAAGGATGAGGAAGAGAACTGCTTGGTTGTTCTTAAGAAAACGGTAATGAAAGAAGAGTCTGCTCCCCGCTCAGAGGCTGCAGCTCGCGGCTTTCCCGGGGCCTCTGAGCGCCCCGCGGTACCGGCGAGACGCGGCCGGGCAGGACGAGCCCCCGGCCTGCGGCCGCAAGCCCGGCCCTCGCCGTACGTAGCATTAACGCCGCTCCGCAGCCAGCGGCGTCCTCGCTGGGTGCGCCGAGGTGACCTTACTCTGCTGGCCTCTCACGCCAGCATTAGCCGCTATCTCCATCCTGTTGGGTTCGTCCAAAAAAATAAAGAAACCCCATTTTGCTGCCCTTTCCAACGAGAAAGCAAGGCTGCAAATTCCCATCTTTGGCGCCGGGGGGATGAATGGGCTGCGGTCGCAGCTGTCCCTGTTGGAAGGGAAAGGTGCTTTAACTGATACCACAAACCACTGGTGCTTCTGTACTCCCCTGAAATGTGGTTCTGCTCGCAGAAGCATCTCCAGCATTTTAATGCTTCCTTTCCATCTACCAGCTTGGGCTCTCCTTGACTCTCTCCTGTTCCAGGACAAGTTTCCTGTTAATTTGGCTGGTCGTTTTTTGCCGTGATGGGAAAAAAAAACAAACAAAAAAAAAAAACCAAAAAGCCCTCCAGCTAAAGGCTGTGCAATACGGCCAGAAGAGAGTCAGGGAAGCTTTTTATTATTCACCTGAAAATCTGATTGAAACTCTGCTAGTAGCGTAATTATTCCTTAGGACAGAACCACAGTTCAGGGAAGGGAGGATAAATAGCAGTAATAGTGACCGTAGTGCTGGCTCCTTCCAAAAGCCTTTGGAAAAATCCCCTTGCCGTTGGCAAAGCGAGACGGAGCCGGTGATGGTTTTGGGGAGGCAGTCCTGGGGCCGGGGAGGCAGTGGAGGACTCGCTGGTAGTGAATGAACGAATGACACTTTATAAAGCTGTGATTTCTTGGAATTAACATTTCAATTTGCATTTTCACAGGGAAAAAAAAATAATAAAAGTGGGGAAAAAAAAATAATAAAAGTGGAGAAAAAAAAATATATATATCTTCATTCTTGTTGCTGGTCATTTGATGCCTCCTCCCCGAGGAGAGGGGATGCAGGCGGAACGGAGCCTTTTCCAAGAAGGGAGCCTAGCTGGAACCCGCTCCGGGCTCAGGTCCCGTTGCCTCCTGGGGGCAAGGGAGGCGTTTGGGGTGTGAGCAGGAGAGGACGGGGCGTTGCCGGCGGCGAGCGCAGCGTTTGAAGGCGCTGGGCTCCCTCTGCACCCCAGCACCCACGGTGCGCCGTCCTCCTCCGCCCCGGCGCGCGCTGCGGGGCCGCGCAGGAAGCGGAGCCGCTCTCGCCCACGCGTTTTCGCTGCGAACGCGGACGTCAGCGCCGCTGCCCACGGAAGAGGTGGGTGTCCCGGTTGCCGTTACGTCGCAGCGCCCTGTGCCGCGAGGTGCAGGGCGGCTAAGGAAGCGCCAGGGCACCTCTGCTCCCGTGGGCTGCCTCTCCCTGGAAAACGGCTGGAAGGAGCCAGAGCCCTGTGCTGGAGCCACTTGGCTCTCACCACGCAGTGACAAAAGCTGCAGCCTCCTCCCCCTGCTCCGCATGGGGAGGTGTCGGGGCGACCGCCAGCTGCCCAGGAACTTCTGCAGGGATAAGTGGGATGGTGCCCAGGGAGAGGCCCCCGTCCTGCCTTTTCCCACTTTTGGGCCACTCGCGTTTCCCGTTTCCCCGGCCTCGCTGCGGGAGGAGCCGCGGGCTGAGTGCTCGTGGGCAGAGTGGGGAAAATCGGCCCTCCCGCGTCCCTGTTCAAGGCAGCGTCGTCCCCACGTGCTGCTCGTCTGCTTTCTCCCCCGGCAGCAGGTCCTTCTCCAGAAGGAAGAGCCCGAGGGGCCCCAGCACCCCGGGCCTCGCTTGCAGCATCGCCAGCCTCACCCCTTCTCACGGACCAGCGCTTTATCCTGGGAGTTGGTTTATTATCAGCTCTGCTGTAGATTAAACAGGCCCTCTGTATATAAAAATAATGTATACAAAGTAGCAGTTAATGTTTTACATTTCTGGCTTAAAGGCATTTATAACTTACACATTCATTTCCCTCCCCTCCCCGTGGAGCTTGCGGATGGGCTACGGAGCCGGCGGCGTGGAGCATCCTAATTACAGCGCGAAGCGACCGCTGCTCTGGCCTGGCCAAGGGCCGGGCCGAGGGCGCCTCTGCAGGGCGGCCGCGCAGGAGGGCGAGGAGGGACGACCGAGGAGACGCAGCGACCGCGGAGACGCAGCGACCGCGGCCGTGCGGCGGGGCCTGCTCCCGGGGCAGGGAGCATCCATGGGGGTGCTTCCACTGTGGCTCTCCAGCCCAGCCCCGTGGCCTTTGGGCTGAGGTTGTCGTAGCTGCGGAGCCTCCCTGGCCTGAGGAAGAGGCCGGCGCTGCCTCCCACCCCCTGCTCCAGGCGGGAGCCAGCTGAGACCTTGCGTAACTCGTAGGTGCTCAGGCCCTGCTGTCGTACACAGCACAGCGAGACGTTTCAAGGAAGACATTAAAAACAAAGCCAAGTGGGGGATGAGCCCCCCGGCAGCCCCGG
>VZSV01000321.1:6529-22898 GCA_013398735.1 Nothocercus julius
CCGCCCTGCCTCGTGCGCGGCAGCGCTCCTCGCCCGCAGCCTGTGCTGACACGCGCGTCTGCTCTGCCGCAGTGCTTGAGCCTCCTGCTGAATTTAACTGATGGCAAAACGACTTAAGCAGCTGGCGGGTACCTGCCTTGCTCCAGTGGGGTTTTGGTGCCAGTTCCTGTCTATAACATAGGAGTAACTTTGCAGCGTAGGAAGTAAAGGATAACATGGGCTGTTGGTGGGGGTGAAAGAGTGAATATTTGCATCATGGCTATGATTGCTATATGCATTTTGGAGGAGTGAAAGAAAAGAAACTCTAGAGAAGCACGGGAGAGTGCAGATGCCCTGCGCGCCGTCCCCGGGAGCAGCGACCACGGGAGCTGCAGCGACATACCCGAATGCAACCAGATAAATGTGGTGCTGTCGAACGTGAGCAACGACCAGGCACCAATTACCACTGCGGAACGCTTGTTCTAACTTGAGAGATCTTTCTTTCAGGAATATCTGGGAGTATCCTGTTTTCCCCGGCACTGTCTGGAGACTCCCTGCGGCAGCTGCGTACGTTTGCACCAACCCGAAAGTCTCTCTCGGCGACGGCCGGCTCCGGTCGCGCGGGGTGTCTCCGCAGGGTGCGGGGCCGGCGCCGCGGGCGGCGCGCAGCTCGCAGGGCACGCGCTGCCCTCCCTGCAGGGGCTGCAGCTCCCGGGGCTGCAGGAGTCCCCTTGCGCAGGACACGAGGAGCTCGGCGCTGGCTCGTGCAGAGGAGACGCTGCGGCGGCGCTTCCCCTGGGCAGTGGGTGCAAGCCTGCTCCGTTGCGGAAACCACCATGTCAGTTTTCCCTTTCCAGCATCTTTCTGAGGTTGGAAGATGTGCCTTTTTCTTATTTATTTATTTATTTTTTCCCTAGCCCTCTCTGCATATGAGTAAGGCTCTGCTGGGTTTTCCGAATTGACGCCTGCGCAGGGCGCCCCTTTCTGGGCGGTGGGCGGGGGAGGATGCGCTGGCATCTCCTCTTAGTCACCTCGAGGAGACCGCACCAAAAGGAGGCAAAAGTTCAGACTCGGCCCCGAGCGCTGCGGCAGGAGCAACTCTGGCGGCGTGGGCTGGAGAAAGGGAGTTTTCCACGTCTAATCCAGCCGGCGTGGAAAATTACCCTCCTGTGTGAGGAGGCTGCGGGGAGGCCGAAAGCCCAGGGAGGAGAGAGCACGTCCTGGGGGATTGCACTGGGGCTGGGACAATCCCCCAGAGACTGGGAAGTGGTGCAGAGCCCCTGAGGCAGAGACAAAAAGCGGGAGCTTCAAATAGGAGGAAGGCGGAGGCTGCGGGTGGATGAAAGGCGTCCTGTAAGATAAAAGGGCTCTGCGGTGGGGTAAAAGGAAAAACAAAGCCCTCCATTGCAGCATCTGTACTGTTAAGTATAGGGAAGTGCAGGTGACGGGGACATCAGAGCAGCCGTAGATGGGGACTGGGGACGTGGGGCACCTGCGTGGGCGGCACCTGCCCCGCTTGGAGGTGGTGTCCTCCCCTCCCCGGGCGGCGGCGCGGGTTGGCTCTGCTCTTGGGCACACGCTCGCACAAAGAATCACAGGGTCATTACGGCTGGAAAAGACCTTTAAGATACACGGGCCCCAGGTGACAGCGCGTGGGCCACTTGGTTACGCCCTCAAGCCACCAGCCCCGCTGGGACACGTGTCGGCTGAGGAGACCCCTAGCAAAGGGGGATGGCTCCTCTGGCCAGCGCACGGAGCGTCTCAAACGCCAGCGCACCGAGAACATCTCTCCTTATTTCTAAGCTAAATGCCAGCTTAAATCTGCTTTCCAGTACTCCGGCATTCATCATCCAGGCTTACCCTGGAGTGCTATTAATTGTAAGTGGAAGCACTAGCAGCATAATAATAAATAAAGGTCCCTGTCATCAAACTTTAACACACACTGTAATTTTCTCTGGCTTGCTTAGGTGAAATATTGTTTTTCATCAATGTTATCCTACCTTTCTTTCAAAACTAGTATGTCTTCATCTTCCTTGTTTCGCTATAATAAAGCTATAAAAATATACAAGCACAGCAGACGTATGTATGCTTGATTTTTAGGTAATATTTTACGTAGTCGCCTGTCAACTTAGTATAGCACAAATAAACTTTTACTGTTACGCAAGCAGTGGGTTGATACATTTAGTGTGGAAGTGTCGGTTGAAAAGCTGATTTTCAAGACATAGTTTGTCATGTAATTATTTTAATAAGAGGAAACTATGGGTTCTGGTTAGAGACTAAGCTTTTTATCCACATTGGCCAACACTGGAGTATTGTCTTCAGTATTAAAGAGCGCTCAGTTCAGTGATCCACAGTATTCAAGATGTGCGAAAGGTCACCTGGAGCTCTTTGTGCAAGATTCTTGCTTACTTTAAGACATGCCCATCTGGGACGTTTAGCTACAACACAGAGCAGAACCATAAAAATTCCTGAAAAGGCCCAGCTGAGTGATGACCTGGAGAGGTTAATTAATATTTCTTTAAAAGGACATTCTTCTCCTGCAGCGATGAAGATTATCAATGTAGAAGCATAATTTGTATTTGTGTTTGGAAACTATGATCACCATCCATTAAAAAAAAAAAAAAAAAAAAAGGAAGTGCTCTGTGGTATAACTGAAGTTGAATTCGTAATAAATAATATAAATATTTAAAGGTATATCAAAAGCTACCAGGTGCATCCATGCTTGCATGAGGTCTTTTACATTTTGAGTTTTGGAGGAAAACTGAGAAATGTTAATAATGAAACTTCCATTACTCTTTGAACATGTGCTAGTGGCTTGAGATAAGAGTTTGCTTAAATGAATCACAGGAGCACGTCTTTGAACCCGAACCTGTTGTCTCAGGTTGCCTACAGACTTGGCCATACACTGCTGTATTGATTTACGTCCTACTCTTCCTGCACAGCTACCTCTACAGCCCAGAGGCTGGCAAAGTAGTTTTATTTATTTACTTATACTAAGTGAAAGTCTGCCTTCCAGAGTGAGACGTGGTGACTATTAGAAAATCATGAGTGTTTTCTCTGGTGGGTTTACATACTGCAGCCCTTAGGAATGTGCATGTCCTACAGAAACAAAATTCCCATGTGCCTCCGGTGTGACCAACTTCTCTGTAAAAACCTTCCAAAATCTGCGGAGTAAGCTGCAGAGGTATTCATTCTGGGTTTTATTTTCACTCTTTCAGTGCATTAATACTGAGGCATTTGTGTTGCAAGTGTGGTATTATCATGATAATTCTTGCAAAAAAAACCCTATCATAGATCAGGCCCTAAGTAGCACGATACATTCAAGGTTTTTATTTTCCTCTCTGCTTGTCTATTTCCCACAGCAGCTCTCTTTCACCTAGTTTCATGGGCACTGTGCAGTGGGATCTGCACTGATTTGTAACTGAGGTGGGTCATGTCATACTTAGCCTTTATCTACTGCATGATAATATCATTTAAAGATATTGTTACAGCTTATCTGAGAAGCTGAGAAGCTCCAGGAGTTTATTCAAGACTTATTCATAGTCACAGGTACCCCAAATGATTATAATATTGATTTCAAATAAAAACACAATTATGAAGACAACACTAATGTTAGTTTACAACAGCTGGTTATCAATGGGAATATTAGCATAATGATAGTTATGCATAGTGATGCATAATGGTGACATCAAAGAGCTAAATACTGTCACAGCCAGGAGCTCCTGTTGTATGACTGTTGCACCAGTAGCAGTTGCCTTGATCGCATGTATATATACAGAATCTGGGATAATTTCCCTTGCTAGTATTGCAGAGTTATGTTGGAGATGGTGGATTTTTCTGGCAGGAATCTGGGTTATCCTCTCTGATGGTTTATAATTAACTGTTACTGGAGTTGTGTAGTAGTGTTTTAATCCCACTTTGCTCTGATCAGTGCCCAATGGAAATTCCAGCAAACTGTCTTTCATACAAGTGTAATTATATACATTTTGGTCTGCCACGCTTGACATTTCATAGTCATGCAGAAATGTGTGGACAAATGTAATAGCCACTCAGTGAGTGTCCCTATGAGTCCTCAATTTTCTTTTTAAATCACTTTATCTTTGAGCATGTGTCTGCTTTTGGGTGACTTCTGCTTGGCCTGTATTGCTCCAAAATGAAGATTACCAGCTGAAGCACTGCTGCATCCACAAACAGCCTCCATTTCAATGACATTATATTTTCTTTTCAGAGCTAAACTGTAAATGGGGGTCTGTCTTACTTATTTGCAGTCCATTTCTAGTTGTGCTTCAAGAAACAGTAAAGCAGTGGTCAGTGGTCTCCAAGCAAGATCCCATACAATTCCTGGACTGTGAGATTTTAAATGGTGTGCAATATATCCCTGCTTCATTTATTTTTTATATATGCCAGGCCTTAAGTGCCGTGGGTCAGATTCTGTAGCCTGGCTCCCCAGAAGGCAGGAGGAGCAGGCGTGGGTGCCACCGCTGCCACGTCCATGCCAGCAGGCGTGTGAGCCCACGAAGCCGCGGCAGGGACTGGTGACGCTGCGCGCGGCGGCTGCTGGAGGGTGCAGGGACTGCCCAACAGGCAGCTGCATCAGGCCGGCACACTTGGCGTGGTCCAGTGCAGGGATGTTTTGGCATGTCCTCCCGTTTCTTGAGTTGGAGACGCTGATGTGAGGGGAGCAGAGAGCTGCTGACGTGCGTGGGTCCCTGCAGAAAAGGCGCAAAGAACTTTTAATGAAATACCTCCCCACAGACTGGTATCGTTCTGTGTTACCTGTTGGTTGCAAAACAGTCCCTGCCTGCTTGAAAAACTAGCTTGTGGTGCACAGGGGTGGAAGCATTTGACCTTGGATAAGATCTGCAGGGCCTGGAATGTGGTGCCTTGCTTAATGCATTAGTCCTGAGGAGAAAAGCACCTATGTCCACTTGTGGCCAGCGAGGGCTCCTGTTAATTTATACCTAGCAGCCATACTGTGAGAGAGACAGGTAATGACTTCAGTGACTGAAATATCTTTTTAAATGCCGGAAGTGTGGCAGGTTGGAGTCAGGTTTCACTACAGAAGTGTTGCAGATCCTTATGCGAAGGGCAAAGGTTCCATGTCCTTAAAAGAAAAGGGGAAAAATTTAAAAATAATTTCTCCTGTATTGGTACCTAAGCAGGGGAAGAAAATGGGCTTCCTGCAAAAAAGCTCTAGTCTGCCTCGCTCCTCCCCACTGCACATCCCGCAGGTCAAGCTTCGGTTTGGCTGCTTGAACTTCATAGCGCAAGGGACACACTAAATAAAAGTAGACTTCCTGAGACAACTCAGTGCTGAGAGCACTGTAAGGCTGATAATCTCTTCTCACTCTTTGTTTGACTTCAGAAGAGGCTGTAAAAGAGCCAAGCAGATGGGGCAGCTGGGCTGCCTGTGCAGGTCAGCCCAGTGACGGCTGAGAGGAGGTGGGAGGTGAAGCCCCTTCCCCTGGAGCGAGGAAGGACCCCGGCCCAGGTGGGCACGGCTGGGCTGCCCCTGCTCTCCTGGAGGCATCGGCGCCAGGGTCCTCTTCTGAGGACTTGCTGGGTGTGAAGGGCTTCCAGCAGCAAATGCTGCAGCAACCTGTGGCTGCCTCCTGCTGCAGGGGGGTGATGTGGAATTCCCCTCCCATAGCAAATGCACATCCTCTCTAAGTGCAGATACAGACTCAAGAGGTTTCTCTTTCTATCTCTGCCCAGCTCCCTTCATGCCTGACCCTGCAGGTGATGCTTTTCTTATCTTCTTTGATTTGTTCTGCTGCTGAGATCTTGCCCCAGCTGGTCAGACCTTCAGTTACAGAAATCAGCCCTAGAGGTCTGGCCAAAAAAAGCTGACAGCCATCTTGGGGACAACTCCTATAACACACGTAGAGGAAGAGCCAGAGGTAGTAAGTCCATGTAGGTCAAGTGGACTTCGGCTGTTTGGTGCTTACTGAAGAGTAACTTGACATTTTTCTCCTGAAAAGAGGTGCTCTCTATTCTCACTTATACCAAGAAGTGTTTTCAAGCTGTCTTGTGGCCATAAAAATCACTGGCAAGTGTCACCAACAAAGACTGAGGGCAAAAGCAGTGTTGGGGCTCAAGTGTACTGTGAGGTAGGTGTGATATACCGTGCTATCCAAAGGAGTTTTTTTTTCCCTACAGTGCCTCTTGTAAGGAAAATGGACTTGGGTTTCCACACTTGCAAACTTTGCCCTTGCGTAAGTGCTAGTTTCCCACACAAAAGGAAACACACGAAATGAAAAAACCTCTGGGTTGTTGCCCAAGGAAGAGCAGGAAGTGGTGCTGCTAGAAACTTGATGAGAGATAACAGCAGAAAAGTAAAGTGTTCTGAGGTAAGCGCATGCGGTGATCTGTCGTTTTCTGCCAAGGTTTTAACCATTTTTATCAAGTGGAACTGCATCTCATTGGAGCAGTCATACTAATCTGTATAGTATCTGTTTGCTTTACTTTACCCTTTCTGTGGGCTTGGGAGATTCCCCCTGTGAAAAGGAGAACCTCACTGTTTTTATTACTGTTGATTGAATGTGAAAGGAAAGAAGCAGGTTAAATCTTTCCGGGGTTGCTTGCCGGTGCTTGGCGGGTGGAGTAAACTCCCAAGCACTGTTTCAGAGAAGTGCGCTGCACTTGCACACAGTATGTTTTACTCTTTCCATGCTGGGCAGAGTGCTGACATAACCTGGGAGGAGCAGGTAGAAACTTGTGTTACTCATTGATTCGTGAAGAGCATTTGACCAATCTTTCTCTCTTTCTCTCTTTCTCTCTTTCTCCTAAAATTAGTTGTATGTTAGGTTTGTGTAATCTTTCTGTGCTCTGTAAAAAACAGTTCCTTCGGCTCACGTGTCTGCAGCTGTTAGGAAGGCGCCCTTTGCCGAGAATATAGTGGCTTGCTTGAATAAGCCAGCAGGGCACAAGTGCTCAAAGTAGCACTTTAATGAATGTGAGTGCTGTGGAGGAGGAGAGAAGAGGGGAGTGAAGGTGCAAGGCTTGCGTAAGTGACCTCCGTGCACACACCTCCCATCTACAGAGAGCAGCGCTAATGCTGTGCCACTCTCCTTTTCAGGTTAAGTTGTGCAGCACAGGCTTTGCTCTGCTAATAGGCAGCTTTAAAAAGAAAAAAACATAATACAAGATTGCAGAGTATCTGTATATAACTCATTAGGAACAGGTTTTGGCTTTCTTACCTAACACTGCTGTTAAGCCAGACTTTTTTTAAGTAAAAATCAGGGACAAGCCAGAAACCCATGCAGAGCTGGGCAAGTCTGTGAGTATTGTAACTCAGATACAGAGGCAAAAACTAGAAAAAGTTTGGGCCATCCTGTTAAGAATGCATGCCAGACCAGAGCTAATCTGCGCGGAATTTCTAACCTAAAAGACGTAGTACAGACCGATGAGTTCTGTTTGTGTGACATTTGAGTTTGAATTTATTTTTGGATTTATTTTCAAACCACGAACAAATGTTAGGACAAAAACAACGTCAAGTAAATGACTTGTCTGTTCCAGTTATTTTCTTGTATTTTTGCTGTTTCACTTTGAAACTCTGGGGTAGAGATTGCAAAATCTTTCAGGACATACCAGGCAATCATGCCCTAATCACAGAGGAATAATTCGGCAGAGGTGTTCATCAGTTTAGCAAACCAAATAGTGCTTTCACTTGTTCCTTCAAATAAAAACAGAACCAAACATCTTGTCTAAAGGGTAGAAAAAGAGGTTTTTTTTTTTTTTTTTTTTTTTTTTTTTGGTGCAAGCCAAACAAAGCCAAATTCCCCTATGGACATCAGAGACTGCAAAATAACACAGTGTACTAAAACTACTTGTATGTTTGTTTCTCTCATTTCCTTCATTATACACATAGTTATCATGCTTGACTTCACATAACTAATGGGTAGCTGCATTTTTTTTTTAATATAACTTGCAGCACTGTGCAAATTGGTAAGGCAGCACTAGTTCTTCTGAGACTTTTTCTCTCCCTCAGACTAGTTTCTAGTTTGCGAGATTCGGATTCGAAAAAGCTCCCCGTGTCTGGAATCAGGAGATCAGTTATGCAGATCTCTTCTAAGGTCCCTTATGATCTCTGGTAAGTTGCAGCTCAAGTAATATTTTGACTTTCCCTCCCACTAGGGTGGAACAGTTAGTCTAATGACATTTTCAAAACATAACTGGTACAAGTCATCCTATAAAGGGGATCTTCTTTCAGGACATGCAGTGCCTTTGGCATGCACTTGTACTTGCATACAAGTACATAAGCATTTGTACTTGCAGATGAAATGTGTAAATGTTTGTCTGTAGCCCTGCTTATATTCAGCATGTGTGTTGTGAATTCATACAGATAAATAAGTTGTGAATATTTGTTTTTTTAAAAAACAGATGGCTTTTCTCTCATTGGTTAAAGGGCTCGTTCTCTACTGGCTGCAGAACATCTTTAAAATGCCTTCTTGTGCTAACTTACCCTAAGTTACCTTCTCCCTCCCAGCAGACCGGTACTCAGCAACTGCAAAGCCATCCTGACAGTACAGAGCGTTTGGCAAGAGGCTTGTTGGGTCTGCAAGGACGAGGTCACGCTTTACCACACAGCAGGTCTTGCAGGATCTCCCTCGAGCCAGAGGACGAGGTGGTGCAGGTAGCGGCTGGGCTGGGAGCGTGTTTGTGTTCCTTGGGCATAACGCCTGTCTCAAGTTTTGCATGATTTTCCTCAAACATCTGCAGGGAGCCTTTCAAACCCATGGTTCTCCTGGCAGCCAGTAACGCCGGGGCGGCAAAGCCAGCGCCGGGTGTAGCAACGTTGGGCTCTTGCTGGCCACGCGTAACCTCCTGCTGCAAGGCGCCTCTTCTGGGGACGGAGGCACCTCTGCGTCACATGGACGTGGCCTCCGGGCACGGGGGGCTGTGTTGTGCTCAGCAGGGCTGGGGCTGGACTGAGGGCTTCTCAGTGACGTGCTGTGTTTGATGCCTGTTTTGTGGATGCTCAGACTTTCTTGCTAATGCGAGCTTTGCTTGTTATGAGTGACACTTCTTTTAAATGAAATGACATGCTTCTGACATGAAGGAGCAAGTTTTAAATCTTGGCCGAAAAAATTGTCTTGCCCATCACATAAAAATACTTTTTTTTTTTTTTTTCCAGCCATTTCAAGAGATCAAAGCAGATGTTTTCTAGGAATAACCCCTCACCAAGTAAAATGTCTCACTCGAGTCTAGCAAGTACTCTTAGACTACTTTACCTGTCATCTTCTGATTTGGAAAATGCAGCTTCTCAGTGATTTAATTTGCAGTAGCATGATAGTCAGCAGAGTGACTTCGGTTTACATTTCTTGAGAAGGTATTTGGTCTGAAATTAATATTTGCTGAAAGTGCTGCTTGTATTCTTTTGCTGAGCTCAGCATTAGAAAAGATTTGCTGGGATAGCTGTTTCTGCAGGCTCCCTTTACCACTAAATGTACCTTTAAGCATATACACAGTATAGTTTAAGTGGAAAAAAAAACCTGTAGAGGGAAAGCGGTCTTCGTGTAATAGAACTGAAACCAGGACTCTTCCCGTCATAGAGATGTCATCATAAATCATTCCTCTCGTTGACAAGACGGTACTGGCAAAAGTGGATGTGAGGTGTGGACCTGGCCTTCGTTTACCCCAGTCACTATCTGTGCAAAGCAGCAGATCAGGTCATATCACAGTGAAGCCAGTCAGACCCTAGCTCTAGCAGCTGTCAGATTTCGTCACGTTTTACTGGATCCAGCTGTCAGATAAAGGCAATTAATTATTCTTAAGTGGTTAAATGACAACCATGGCCATGTGTCCCACCTGCTGTAAAAGTTTTATGTTTCAGAAAAATCATTTAATATTCTTTTGATAGAATATACCTAAATCTGGACTGGGGAAATACTGCTGTGAAGCGCGCTCCCTAGATAAGGTTGCTTTTGGTGGTGCAGTGATCTTTAGCAACGCAATCACTTTAGTCAGTATTTCAAGAAAGGGAAGAGAATTTGGTGGAGATGCATCAATTTATTTTCTAATGTAGGAATATAAAATTATATCTGGAACCTGCCTTGAATGTGAAAGGTTTAATCTTTGCAAAAAGCATGGCCTGATGCAGAGACAGCAAGTCTTCTGGTATGATCTGAATGTATTTTATAGAGATTTCCTTTAAAGGGGGGAAGGATAAACAGAGCTCCTCTGTTGGGAATTGCAACTAGCTGAACACTCAAGTCTTGTTAAAGTCTCCCCTCAGACATGATATTGTGTATAATATTTCATCTGCTTCTTTTTGCGTGAAGGTAGCTGTTGACATCAGTTTTCTTTCTCTGCTTAAATACAGCCGTCTCTGTTGAAAAAGTAGCTCTTGCTGTAGGCAGGGTTAGAGCTAAAAGGACTTTAAAACACGCCTGAAACTTAATCCATATGCTTTTAGTCATCAGTTGAATCCCACTCCCCACTGGGAAGCAGGGGATCCTGAACATGGTAATGGATCTTATTTAGGAAGAGGGTGGTCCTGGTGGTGCCAGATACTTTATACCCTTGCCCTTTTCTTGAGATATCAATCCCTGAGAGCTTCCTACTGCCTCCTTTATTTTCTGAACCTTGACATGGAATAAATGATATATCATTTTCATTTTTTTTTTTCTTATCAGAGGTTGATTAGAAGTGAGATAGAAGTCTCATTTCCTACAGGAACGGAGTGAAATAGGATCTTTTCAGTTTCTGTGGACCACTGCTGCTCCAATCTGTTGGCATCTGACAGGCTTTGTCGCCCGCGCCTTGCTGCTTCGGAGGAGCGCTGCTGCCTCAAGTGCTGCAGGAGCCTTCCTGCTTGCGGTGGTGAAAGGAGCTGAGGGAGACCGTGTTCGTACCTGAGACGTGCCAGCTGGGGAGGGGAGCTTCTCTCGGCTTGCGTGCCGCCTTCTGAAGAAGGCGACCTGCTGCCCTCCTAGCAGCACTTGGTTGCTGTTTTCACCAGCACATAATCGTTTAGAAAGAATAGTTTCTAGAAAGGATTCTTGAGGTGGAGGTTACAAGAAGGGGAAACTAGCAGGAAACTAATTTCCTGCTTCTGAAAATCTCATGGTTTTAGCTAGTTTCCTGCCTTTTGGGAAATGAGTGATATTTGCTTATGGCCCTTGGTACTGCCACTGCATGGTTTGTAGTGCTCCTTATGGCATGCAATAAAACATGCATAATGAACATTCATTTTTATTTTTTTCACTGATTCATCAAGGTACCTTCACTTTTTGCATGTTATATCCCAGGTTGAACAGCTCATCTAGAAACACCTGCCTAAGCTTAAATGCTGAAACCAGATTGTGTCCCAGTGACACTGATATGAAAACTGATGTTTTGCTGTTTCCTATTTAAGTAGGACAGAAGGGGACCTGTGGCCCTGCCATCCTTCTAGTTCTGCATTAGTGTTTGCAGAGGGGGACAATTTGCTTTGCAGGAGGGAAAATTTAAAACAAGTCATGTGTGGAACCAAGATCATCCGTGAATCATCCCCGAGAGCTGTGATCAAGCTGTGGTGCCCCATGCCTTGCTGAGCATAGCCTGGTGCTCTGACTAGTCCTTTCCCCCTCTGCCAAAGCACGCTCACATGCGACTGAGGGCAGTACATACCTTTGCACGCTGGCTTTGTCTATATTTGTAAGCTATATGGTGCAAAAATGTTCCCGGGCACTGGAACCTGGTTATCTATGCTCTTAAATTATGAGGAGTCCTGCTTTCAATTTTGGCCCTTGCCAAGTAGCAGTTGCCAAGCACTTATTTGGAAGTTAGCGTGGGCCAGGGACCCTGTCCAACAGGCTGTTTGCATCCAGCTATCCCTTTCTGGGAAGAGAAGACTGGTAGTATGGATCCAGGGCATCCGCTCTTGTCATCCTTGGTGCCAAAGAGTGGTCCTTCTTGCACCTGACTTACTAGAATAGCTGTAGTTACTGTCTCTTGCTTCCTAGCCCACCAGGAAAGGGCAAGATAAGCTGGCAGCATGAGCAAGAAGGTTCCTGGTGTTTCCTCCCCTATTCCCTGGCAGGAAATCTTAGGCCAGAGCTCTCTAATTAGTGACACCATAGAAAAAGCAGCATAACTTTCTCATAATACCCCAAACAGACTGCAAGTAAGCAGCAGGCTGGGATAGCTGAGTGTTTATGGCTCTTTTACCTTTGCTGTTGGAGGGGACCCAGGGACCCACGGTGCAGGGGATGTTACAGCAGCAAGGGGGCCCCTGCAGGCCCATCAATGACGACTGTGGCACTGCAGTGATGGGCCCTGGAAGGAGGAAGGAGTATTTGGCGGAGTTTTATTTCTATGGCCAGCACTTCTGG
Source organism: Nothocercus julius (assembly GCA_013398735.1). Classification (NCBI taxonomy): domain Eukaryota; kingdom Metazoa; phylum Chordata; class Aves; order Tinamiformes; family Tinamidae; genus Nothocercus; species Nothocercus julius. Next base: position 18,826 of record VZSV01000321.1, read on the forward strand.
CTTTTTCCCATGGCCATACTGCCACTTGGCAAGGCTGGTGCAGTGGAGCCGCTCTCCCTACGCCTGTGCTCCCAAGCTGCAGAGTTGTTGACATAGGCTCTTGTGTGTGCATTGCACAGTGAAGTTGTGGTCATCCTATCTGCCTTAATTTGCTGCAAAGCATTTTCCTGTGCCCTCTTCCAAGCACATTAATCAAGCAATTTCCCATGGGTGAAATGGGTTTTCTTCTATGTTTTCTTTTTTCCTTCCATCTTGTCAGTGGGAGAGGGAGGATCTATGCTTGTATCATATTCCCATCAGTGCCAAAATAAAATGCAAGTGAGGAGTGCTGTGAAAATTCTGTGTGTAATTCCCTTTACAGGGATAAAATACAAGTGTGCTGAAGCACTACATGGCACAGTCCTTTGGTCTGGACTATCCATTGCAAAGCTCTGTTCTACCCATCACTAACTGTATAGCTGGTGTAAATAAGACAGTAATGAAAACAATGATGGGAGAATAATTTAGTAATTAATATTGTCCTAGTGGTTAGACTTCTGTGCAATATTTGCATGTTATTTGAGAGGTAATGAAAAAAGCCAACACCGCTTAAGGTATTCCACTCTAAACCAAAAACATACCCTTCTGACTTCCCTCTCAAAATAAACAAGATAGCTGTTGGGGTTTTTTATCTTTATTTTTTTTCCCTGAAAAATATACATTTGTACCAATTTAACTTTCTGGAGCTTGAGTTGTTTAAGTTGAATTGCTTCTGGTCAGCTAGGTATATGAATGGTGGCAGAAAAATGTCCTCAGTATTGAATTAACTTTAATAAAACTTTTAAACACCGATAATAGTTTGAATTATAAAACTTTCAGTTGCCAGCTGTTTGTTCCCCAGAATATGAATCTTGCTGTAGTTATCAGCATATTTAAAACTCATGATTTTTCTTTTTCTTTTGTTAACTTTAATGAAAACGTAAGACTTCATTTCTCTGTAACACTTTGTTCCAGGAACATGTCTTTCATAGAAGCGCACCTTTGTTGTGATTGGTTGGTTACTTGCTCTTTGTGATAACTCTTTGGTACAATTAGATTATAATGGGGCAAAGCATCAACTTCAGGTGGAACTTGACTGGAAGAAACAGTTCTGTAAAATAGACTAAAGAAATATTTCTGTAAATCAGAACAATTTACTTAATGTGCTTGAATTAAAGGAATCAGAATGGATGCTTGTTTTCGTCTTGTCACAATTACCTAGATTTTCCTACCTATAGAATTAAGAATATTCAATCTCCTGTAAGTTAGATAGTATTATAAGTAAATTCTGTTTAAAAATAGCCTGTGAACAGATTCTCTTTTAGAAGATAGCAAAGATAGGAAGGATCATCTTCTATACAAACTGAAAAAGGACAACTTATATATATATATAAATAAATGGGAAGTCTTTATTAAGCCTCATAGAAAGTGAGGATTTTTTTCTTTGTTTCTTCAGTCTTCAGTCAATCTTGAAAGGCAGATTCTTTCATATGTGTCATGACCCAGCCCCATCAGGGAACTCCTCAGTCATCAAAGATGGTCACCTTGCAGATGTCATTGGTCCAGTGACTGCAGATGATTGGATTTTGTCCTGTGTGCTTAGCTTTTTGAGGGTGTTTTTTTGTTGCTGTTGTTTTGTTTTGGTGGCGGCCTCTAACATAAGACATTCTGATAGCCTTACAGACTCATTGAGGGCCGCCTGTTTTGCAGGGATGCACCTCTGTGTGCATCACTTCAGCGTTCAGCACCCACTACTGCAACAACCAAACACCATCTCAGTGCACTGATCAAGCGCTTATTGCTTAACAGGAACTGCTGCTTTTCACAGTACTGAGGTTTTTCATGTCCTGCCAACCTAATCTAGTTAAGGTAAAGAGCTAACTTGCCCGTCCTTTCTAGGAACCTTGGTATTGATATATGCCTTTGTCTACATCAAAATAATATAGTTAAGGACAAATATAAACTAAAAACATGCAGTAGCTGTCATGTTACACATAACTAAGGGAGAAAACAAAACAAAACAAAACAAAACAAAACAGATTAGTCCAAAAACAGACATGGTTTAATTTTTTGACAGCTATATTCTAAGTAGAACTGTTTGAAAGCTTTTTTTTTTTTTTTTAAAAAAAGTAAATGTATTAGATGGTATTTTTTCAAGATGGTATTTGTTAAGAGCTAGCTAAAAGCTATTTGGATGAAACCATAATAAGCTACAAATGACTCTCCAGAATTCTCCGTGGCATTTTTCATGGTAATATTTTCCCATCTCTCAAGTAATTCAAGGAAATTCCCTTCATGTTGCCCCCCCTCGCCTTACTAATACTGAGAGATCTGTTCTTGAGCAGAAATCTAGAAGCCAGTGCCTGTTCTTTCAGCTCTGCATAAGTCTGGCATCCAAAAGGAAAATGCCTTGCCTTTGCTTCTCAGCAGCATCATAGGCAGATGCCTACCCGCGACAAGTCCTCCCAACGCTTAACATAGCAGATGGAAACCCAGAAACTGACTTTCCTAAGCGTCCTCCCAAAAAGAGCAACAGTGATCAGCCCTGGTGGGTAGTGAAGTCACTTTTGAGCAAGGAAGGGACTAGGTATTGAAAGTGAGTGTTTCCTCTGGGTGCAGGTTTCAAGCTACTCATAGCCACTGCTGAGAAGGTGGTGGAGCAAGGGCTGTGAGAAGGTCCTGAAAAACCTCTTTGTTCCAGGTGCAGTGCTAATCAGAAGTCAAACAGGATATGTGGCCAGTACAGGGAAAAAAAAAAATGAAGACAAAAAGAAAACTTTAAGAGGTACTAGTTCCTGCCATAAGACATGGCAGTGTACATAACCTACTTGGAGGACAAATTTTATGGACTGGAAAAGGCTTTGAAGGAAACACGTTTATTAAAAAAAAAAAAAAAAAAAAAAAAGCTTTTTTTTCATTCTGAGTCTCCCAAGCAGTAACCACATCCTCTCTCTCTCCCCAGCTGCTTTCCTTTAGCTGTCCGGCCAGTGCAGTTCATGTGGGTAATGCTAACATTTGGAGTGAGAATCTGTCACTTGGCAATGATGAGGAAGCACTTCCTCCTGACCTTTCTCTTTGTGTGTTTTAATAATTTATGGTGGTGAAGTTTGTTCAGCTGCTAGGTTGGAGTCCATATGCCACCTTCTCGCCCTGATATGTCTTAAATTCAGCAGACCAAGTACAGGACTGCTGTATATCACTGCAAACAGTCAAGACATGAACGTTGTCCTCCCCTTCCACCTACACACTGTTACTTGCTTTTGGGGATGCATTTAAGAAAAACAGCCATTAAAAACAGTTATTTTGCTGGAATACAGTGGAAGGGTATATGAAACATTTCCTCTGTCTCAAAGTTGGTTAGAGGTTGTAGGTAGCTAGAAGGAGCAAGGGCTATACAGGCAGTGACCGCCCTGCTGAGACGCTAACAGACCTTGCACAAAATATTTTGTGAGAGAAGTGTGGTGCAAACACACTGCGGTAGCAGCTCACTTGCTTCTTTCAGAGTTGATGACTTCTCCTAAGCTTGGTGGCAGGCAGTGGCAGGATCCAGTGCTGCCTCACAGTCTCATCTTCAGGAGAGGGATACAGTGCTGTAGCTCAATTATTTAAACCTGTCTCCTAGCTTCTGCTCTGGTAAGTCTGAATTAGTCACCCTGCTGCAGCTGACTTTGTGCTAATGTTGCACAAATGTGTAGCAAGGTCATCAGTCAAACTGACAAAGAGGTGACAAGCCTAGATGATGATGTTCACACTGTATGGCAACTTCTCACTCCAGGGCATCTTTTTGGAGAGAAAAAGTGCTTTGTAGCTTTCACTTAGATATATTCTTTTCTCACTCCTTTAATCATTTTTCTCACTACCTCATTGTAATCCTCCTCCCCTCCCTTTTTCTATCATCTTTGGCTTAATTACCTTCTTGCGTAACGCTTTAAGCCACAAGTGCGTAGAAGTTATTCCTGAGCTGTCAAAAATGGGACAAGATCAGCGTCAGGTCTTAAGAGCTGGTGTAGAGTAAACCAAACATTTCCAATGGTTGCCCCTCTGGTTGTCTGTTC